>RJWM01006672.1:0-36342 GCA_004363535.1 Dasyprocta punctata
CAGGTCTACCCTTGTGCCAGTGTCTCAAAGTCCTCACTGCTCAAACTAGCGTAAGTTGGAAGGAGTCTGGGTCATTAGTGCCGTGAAAAAGATGAAGTTTTTTTAGATTTCTTCCTAATTATGGGAAGTGTTACTGAAAAATACAGTGAATGTTAAAATTTTGTAAACTTTTTTGCAATAAAAGATGTATTTGCCATTAATCTCCCTCAAACACACTTAGCCCATTATTCCTGCCAGTTTCTGAAGCAGTTTTGGAAGTCCTTTCTCATGTCTTTAGTTGCACAGTTGTGACTGCCTTAGTGTTTTTGTGTTTGTTGTTGTTTATTTGTTTGTTGGTTTGTTTTGTCTTTTTGAGACAGGGTCTCGATATGCAGTTCTGGCTGGCCTTGAGCTCACTTTGTAGCCTAAGCTGGTCTCAAACTCCCAACAGTCCTCCTGCCTCAGCCTCCTGAGTGCTGGGATTACAGGCATGTACCACCATGCCTGGCTGCCTTAGTGTTTTGAGTCAATTAAAAATATTTACCTTTCATGGTTATTTTGACTTTTGGGAAGAGCCAGAAGCCTCACAGTGCCAGATCTGGTAAATAAAGTGAATGACGACACTCTGTGATGCTTTTACAAGCCTGTCTTTTCTTTGGATGGTGCTCGGCAATTGCATTCACCATATTTTTAATTGCAGCTTGTAAATATACTGATGAAAGAGAATTTTTAAGTAAGCAGGGAGTACTTACAGGGGGATTAATGGCAGTATGTCTTATTTATTTAGTTAGTTTGGAGACAGGATCTCATTATGTAGTTCTTGCTTGTCTTGAACTCGCTATACAGTTCAGGCTGACCCTAACAGATAAGAATTACTGGCTACTTACTGCAAATCTGGTAATACAGTTAATGTGACATGCACTTCATACCTCATTTAGTCCTCACTATAGCCCCATGGAACAAGCCCTCTCATCTTGTTCTATAGATGAGGAAACTGAATCCCAGTAGTAACAGAGGTGGGATAGCACCAGACCTGACTTTGTAGCCATGCCCCTGCCATGCCCCTGCCTTGGGGTCTTCTGCCCCTTGCTCCCAGCCCTGTACTTTTTGTGTACTGTTGGAGGGGGCAGCATTTTCATTATCCTTGGCTGCAGAGGACGTGGTGAGGAAGTCCTGTTGCACTTCATCGCCCATTGTGCTAAGGCTTCAGATTGTCAACCATGGCACCCCCTGCCCAGGTTGCTAAATGCCAATGACCTATCTGTTGGTGGGCACCCTGCTACTGGGATCTAGCCGAGAACCTAGGACTGGTGAGATCAGGAGCACTGAGGAGTCTGCCTCCCTGTGGTCTCTCCCAGTGGTATCTATGCAGTGCTTCTTGTCCAGAGAACTGCATTCTTCTGGGGCAGGGAGGAAAGGATGGCTGCTATGGGCCACTGCTGGCCTCCTAGGTTGCTGAGAACCTTCACGCCCTGAGTGCCAGGTCTCATGGCTCAGGCAGCTTAGCCTAGGCAATCCCGTCCCATTGGCCCTTTATGATCCCTGGCCTCAGCCAAATGTACTGATTTGGTTTGAAGGTCTGCCGCTAGGGCAGAGGATAGCTGGGGGCCCTTTGGCCACAGCCTAGATATGAGATAGCAGATGTCTTGCCAGCCCAGCACAAAGCAGGCAGGAGGCAGAGGGTTGCCCCAAGCCTTCCCTGACTATGGAGGCCTGACTTAACAGACACAGGAACTGGTACAATAGACACAAACAGTAAAGAGAGTTGTGGTGAAATAAATTCACAGCCAAGTACCTGGTGGAAAGTAGTGTTTGCACCTGATCTAACCCTTCCTCAGGCAGCCAGGCTATGAGCTCTTTGGCTGCCTTGATTGATTGATTGGTTGGTTGGTTGGTTGATTGATGTTGGGGATGGAATCCAAGGGTGCTATACTTTGAGCTACATCTCCAGGTGTTTTTTGTTGTTGTTGTTGTTGTTGTACTGAGGGTTGAACCCAAAATCTTCGCACTGAACTATAACCCCAGCCCATTTCATGCACACACATGTGTGTGTGTGCATATATATATATATATATCCCCCGACAGTGTTTCACTAAGTTCTCCAAGCTCTGCTTGAACTTGTGATCCTCCTTCCTCAGGTTCCCAGAGTGCTGAGATTGCAAGTGTGTGCCACCACACCAGGTTTACCCAGCCCTCTAAAATTTTTTTTCTGTGCTAGGATTTTAGGTGTGCACCACTGCACCTGGCTGTCCTGCTGCCTTTTAGATTTTTTTTTGTTTTGTTTTGTTTTTTGTACTAGGGATTGAACTCACAACCTTGCACCTGCCAGGCAGGTGCTTAAGCCACTGAGCTAAAATCCCTGGCCCTCCCTGCTTCCTTTTAAAAGCCTGCTTGAGAGCTCTTTGGAGTAATCTTTGGCACTTTGCATTTATGCTTGCCACTCTGTTCCTAGGAGTTTATTCACCAGGTAGATCTGCCCAGTCATGTGAGGACTGTGAATACAAAAGGGTATGTCTGCGACTGTTTCGTCTATAAAGTGATGAACGAGAGGTCCCCAGGCCCCATCTCTCTGGACCTAGTAAGCAGTGATGTTGCTCAGGGAGTGGTGAGGGGCCTGAGGCTCACAGCTGGTATAATGGATGCAAACCCTCCTGAGAAGGTACAGATGTGGTAGTTTACTGTGACCTCCACTGACCATGCTCCACAAGTCCTGTAGTGAAGCCCAGCCCTGGAAGTAGTCCTAGAAGCACCCAGCTGCTCGTGGCTGACAACTTCCAGCAGGGAGTGCTCTTGTCCCCACCAGGGCAGCTCCTTCCAGAGTTGTGGAGTAGCAGCAGGACAGAATCCTTTTTAGAGGAAGATACTCGGAGTGGGGTGAGGTTTTAATGGCTGAGTGTGGGATAACCAGAGCATTACCAAGCACTCTGGTTACCAGTGTGCCAGGCTGTGTTGTATGAGGCCCCAGCAGCCCTGTAAAGTGAGAATCGGGATCGTCCCCTTTTCCTGGTGGAGGGCTTCAAGGCACAATCTGAGTCCCCTGCCAAGGGCCTCACAGTGATGGGTGAAACAAGGACCTTAACATTCCTGGTCTGGCCATGAGTCCATGTCTTTACCACTTCCCACTGTGTGCCAGGCCAGGCCACCTCCCTCAAGAGCTTCCATTTTAGTGGGAGATAGACGATAAACAAGGAATAGGAACAAATAGATTAAATAACTGCCGACTGTGGTGCTGAGACTCTGATCATGTGATACCCCAGGCAGAGGGACCAGCAAGTGCCAAAGCCTGAGGGTGCAGCAGTGACACTGTCCTGGTGGCTCATCCAGGTCCTCTTGAAGCCTGTGCCAAACGCCTGCTTCTCAGAGAGGTGGAACAGGTCCCACAGTTGAATTGGGAAATCAGAGGTAGGGCAGGTCCACCATTTTTCAGAAGTTTGGGGATGGCCTCTGGGCCCATTTTCTTAGTGAAAGAAGCTGGCATGCTGTTTCTCTACCCGTCATTCTCTGTGCCTCTTGGTCTTGGCAGGTGATGGTTTGGAAGAGTAACTTTGATGTTGTTGATTATGGAGAAGTAATGAAAATGCCAAGACCCCCTGCCACACTGGGCACTTCTGCAGGGAATCTGGTAAGTGACTTGGCAGGTGTGTCCTGGGCCATGTGACTTTGGGCTGGGTCATGGTGAACAGTGTTATGCTCAGAAATCATAGGGGATGAAAGCTTAGGTTGATCGTGGGAAAGGGACGTTGGTAAGATCTTGTCACTTACCAAATAATACTGTGGCACCTGTGGTGTTAGATTTCAGTGTAGAGTGATCAAGTAAGATGGAAAGGGCTTGGGAAACAGCTTCAAAGTGCCTGGTCTCCAGCCTGCTTGCTTGGGGGATGTTTCCATGGTACATGTTGCTGCTGGATTGAGGCCCAGAGAGACAAAGGAGCTGTCCTATGCCAAGCCCTGAGCCACAGGACACAAGTGTGGAGTTCCTAGAGGACTCAGGGCCCATAGCCACAGCTGGAGCAAATGGGAAAGGCCCAGTCTTGTTTTTACTTCCTTTTTTAACCACAGAGAGGAAGTTCCTCACCCATGAACCATTTTTAGTACCTTTGTTGGTAAAAGGGCAGTTCATGTTCCAGAATTAAAACAGCTAATATTTTTTGACAGATATTTTGGGGGAAAATGGATATAGTCTCATTAATTTAGGTCATATTTATCTTTGGCTGAAATAAATGTTAAAGCCAAAGTTGCAGAACCCTGAGGATTTTAAGCTCCTTTGGCTATAGGCTGTTTAAATCTCTTCCTCTCTGGACCTTTGAGGCATCAGAGCCTTCCACACAGAGGGAAATTGGCTTAAACAGCAGGAAGTGGCTCGCCCAAGCCCTCAGCAAGTCAAGGCTGGGGCCCAGAATAGAACCAAGAAGCCTCCTGAGTCCACCCTGGGGCTTTCTGTTGCTCCAGATGGACACCTCCCCGCTGCACACAAACACACCAATTCTTTGTGCAGGCACTGCCTCTAGGAATACATAGACCAGTTTGGGTTTTATCATTTTTTTCGAAAGATTGCCCTTCTGGCTGGCCACTGTGACTGAGAGATTTGTTTTCCCTCAGTACTGCTAATGAATGGCCAGCCCTCAGCTTTTGGGTTCATTGGAGGATGACTGGGTCACATGATGGTCTGCTTGCTGCCAGTTCATCATCCACCTAGCAGGGCATTTCCAACTGCAAGTTTTGAGTTCCCTGCCCTCTATGCTATGACTCCCTGTCAATTGGGCACCGAAGGTAAGCCAGGAACAACCATGGCCTTTTGCCTATGCTGCCTTGTTCATTCTTTATCTTATCAGAGTGAGTGGGTAAAGTTACCCCTCTAGTTTGCAAATGTGACACCTTGGGCTAAGCAAGCTGAAACTGCAGGTGGCAGGGATGCCTGGCAGCTCTTCCCCATCTGAGGATGGCACTGCCATTTGCCTCCTGAGAGAGGTTAACATCCGCCACCTGGGGGAGAATCGTATGTTCTTTTTCTTACAGTTATTCAGAAAATAACTTGGATGAGCTGCCCCTTAGTCCTTTAGTCTTGGCTCAGAGATGAGGCACCTTTGCTTCCGAGAGCTTCAAGGCCTAAGAATCTGGGACAAAGTCATGTGGGGCAGAGGAAGCCAATAAGACAAGACAGGGCATGGGGAAGTGCAACCAGTTGTTTCCAAACGACTTTCCTGTCCACATGTGCACTGTAGTCAGAGCTCTGCCCATTCCTAAGTGGGGCCAACTAGGAGACAGAATGTGGGATCTGGAGTCAGAACTGGGTCTGACCCTGGCTGCGTGGACTTCATTTCCTCAAAGGGTCCTGAGTAACCCCACGGGCAGGCTCCGAGGACCCCATCTGCAATGTTGGTGAGCTGTTGCCCCTAAAGTGACTTGCTAATCCTGCAGTCATTGTTGATCGAGAGCAGAGCTTCTTGCTTGTTTGTCATGAGCCCTTGTGAAGCTCTGAGTGGTCATGCAGGCCTCCTCCAGACTTGCCCTTGCCCAATGCGCTCCACAAGAAGCCTCTCCAAAAGGGGCAAGAGAAGACAGCTAGGGTGTTTGCTTTGTCTCATTGTGATTATATGCGTATCCACAATGTAAAATTGATCATTTTAGCCATTGTTAAGTGTACAGCTCTCTAGCATACTGAGTATATTCACACTGTTGTGCAGCCTGCACCATCCATCTCTAGAACTTTTTCATCCTCCCAAGCTGGGGAGAGCTGGTTTTTATAACACTGTTCAGTAGATTTTTTTCCTGAGATAGGAAAGGAAGCTGAGTGTGTTCTCACCTTTTTTGCCACACTTTCCCTGGCACTGAGGTTCCTAGACTGATCAAGGTGTCTCATCTCCTCAGGAGCCCAGAAGCACTGCCATCTCCCTTGAATTGTAAGTCTGATGAGTCTTTGCCCTCTAACTCTGGCCACATTCTATCCTTCTAGTAGCCCAGGGCTACTCAACCTAAGCAGTGTTCTTGTTTTGAACCAGATAATCCTTTGCCATAAGGGCTGTTCTGTGCATTATAGGAGGTCCAGTAGCCTCCCTGGCTTTTACCCTCGATAGCATCCCGCCTCCCATCCCCCAGTAGGGATGACCACAGATATTTTCAGATATTGTGATAGGTCCCCAGTTGAGAATCATTGCAGTACCTCCTGCTTCAGGAGTGAGCTCAGAACACCAGGTGTGGTGTTGTATACCTATAATCCCAGCACTCTGGGAGGCTGAGGCAAGCACATTTGCAAGTTTCAGCCCATCCTGGGCAATTTAAAGACTTAGTGTAACTCAGTGTAAAGACCTTGGGTTCAATTCTCAGTTCAGAAAAAAGAAAAGAAAAACAAAAGAAAAAGGAGAAGAAGAAGTAGGGTGAAGGGGAGGAGAGGGGGGAAGGAAGTTGACTTGGCAACAGGAGTTGGGCTGTCATCACAGTAGAAAGAGCGCAGGGAGGGAGTGGGAGGAGCAAGGGGAAGGGAGGGGAGCACTGGGGAAGTGGAGAAGTATGGAGAGGCAGCACAGGAGGGCCAGTCCCAGCAGCCCTGTGTGAGCACTCCACTCAGTTGGGACAGATCTCCGGCCCCACCAGTGGCTGTAGCCCAGATTTCTCAGCCTGAGTTTCTATCAGAAGCCTATTTTATGGCTATTTATTGTTTGGCCTGTCAGATTTTAGAATCATCTACAGGTAATGGGAAACAACTAAAGAAGACCTTTTGCCTTTAATGACTTGGTTTTCTTTGCTTAAAATTAGAGTGTGTTCTTGCTATTCCTGCCAAAAGGCCTCTCTGGCTCAGAGATAACAGGTTTGGTGGCTAATCAGGGTGCTTGAACCTGTGAGCACCATAACCATGTCCCAGGAACCCAGGAATCTGATGACCGTGTGCCCCCTTCAGCTGTACGGCACTTTAGGCTGAAGGTGCTGAAACAGCATGAAGTGCTTTTGGGAATTAGGGGATTCTGTGAAGTCCATGGAGTCAGTTGTGGGTGTTGAATACCCGATCATATGCCTATCGCAGCGTGGGACTCAAAAGCCAAAAGGGCGGATACTGCCTGAGTCCCTTGCTCTGTACACCCACTAGCAGGCCATAGCAAGGGCAACCCAATCAGCCTGTCATAGTTCCTCCTTCCTGGGAACCCCCCTGCCCATGATCCCTTCTCTGACTGCAGCATTTCGAATCTTTCAGATCTCAGATCTTAGAATGAAGGCTGTCCTTGAGCCTACTCTGAACAGAGCTCTGTTCACTGCAGAGCTATTTTCAACCTCTGGTTGAAACTCAGCTTATTTTTAGGCACATTTCATGTTGAAAAGCAAAAGCCATTTCCCAGCCATTCAGAATGAGAATAATGGGTTCCATTTCCCTCTATTCTTGGCTGAACTGTGCATGAGGAGGAGTTCAGGGTTTGTGGCTGGGGAACTTTCTCTGCTTGGAAAGTTGCATATGAAGGATTCCAGACCATGCTGTAGGATGAGGGTAGCAGGAAGCTCTGTGCTCAGCGCTGTGATATGCTGCAAGGCTGGAGGTAGGGCGGGTGAGCAGCTCCCTGAGGCGCTTGAGTGGGAGCAAGCAGTGGGGACCCCAGGGAGCTGTCTGGAGCAGGTATCTTCAGGGGTCTAGTGCTTAGCCCTGCTCCCTGCCCCGTCTCTGCCTTTTTGTCCCCTCCAGGCTTGTCCACCCTTCTGCTCTCTGTGCCTTGGGATTTGTCGCTGTTGCAAAAGGACCGCCCTATCTTGGCTTACCTTGAATTTAGCATCTGCCCATCCCTCCCCCTCCAGCTCTCAGCCACCATAGGACAGATTTCTGCCCCAACCACAGGACTTTTAAACCAGTTTTAAACAGTAAAGATGCACTTATTTGGCTTTACTCTTATTTTTACCCTCCCTCCAGACATCTAAAGCATTACGCAATTGGAAAGGAAGGTTTTACTGGGTGGAGTGGGAGGGGAAGAACACAGAGTTCTAGGTAATTCAATGAAACTGAAAATAAAAACAAAAACAAAAGTGCAGTACTTCCTGAGTTCTCAGGGTTGGCTGCTCTACCGCTCAGCCATTAACCTTGAATTGTGGGACCAAGGGCTTCTCTCTGCTCACCTTTTAGGATTTTACTTGAAGGAGAAATTTCACTTGTGGTTAAGAGCTTGAATTCTGGCCTCTGACTAAGCTGTGATTGAATCCTGCCCCTGCCTACCTTGAGCTGTGACCATGGGCCAGTGGCTGGGATGTCTGTGGGGGCCTGGCTTCCTCTTCTGTCAAGTGGCGAGACACCCGGCCCTCCTTCATGAGATTTCAGGGGTGGCATGCCAAGCAGCACTTGGCACTGTGCCTGGCACATGGCAAGGGTTCACCAAGCTGTCACTATTTAACAGTGTTCCTTTTCCCTCTTCTCTCCCACTGAGAACTGGGATAGGCCTCAGTGCTAGAGCTGTTCCCAGGAAGAGTGGCTGGGTCAGCCGACAATGTCTGATCTGAAGCTGAGACCTCCTTCTTCCTGAGGACATCCTGTGCTCCTCCGGTTTTGAGGCCAAAGCTCCAGACACCTCTTGTGCCCACACTTTAGCTCTTATGTTTCTTTTTTGGAGTGCTGCCACCGGAGTGGGCTTGACTTAAGGGTCCTTCCCTGGCCCATAGATTCTTGGCAGTAGATCTTACCCCATGCCTGGTTTCCTGGGTACCTATAGTGGATGCTCAAGATGTAGTGGTCACTCTAGGCACCTTGCTTGAGGAGTCCCAGGGTTGCGAGGTGAGGAAAAAGACCTGTTCCATTTGCTTCATGGATTTTGTCTTAGTCCATTTGGGCTGTTGTAATCCAATCCCATAGACTAAGCAACTTATAAATGACAGGGTTTTATTTCTCACAGTTCTGGAGACTGGATGGTCCAAAAAAGGCACCAACAGCTTCAGGTTCTGATGAGAAAAGATCTGTTTTCTGGTGTATAGATGGCTCCTTCTCTGTGTCCTTGTGTAACAGAAGAGATTGCCTAGCTCTCTGGGGTCTGTTTTATAAGGGTACTAATCCCAATCTTGAGGGCCCAATTAATGATCTAATTATCCCATAAATGCTCACCTCTTAGTACCATCACCTTGAGGAATAGGGTTTCAACCTGTGAATCTTGTGGAGGACACAAACACTTAGACTACAGCAGATTTGTTTTCTCTCTTAGAAGCATAAAGGATTGGGTCTCTTTCTGAAAACACAAATTTCTGGCTTGTTGTTTGCTTTCAGTAGTGGGGAAAAGTATGGATTCAGAGGTGTGCGTATCGGGAGGGGCATGATGGGCATTTGGAGCAAAAATGAACTGATGGTTCATGTAGAAAGGGGCCTCTCCTTTCTCCACTTAGTTCCAATTCGGGCTCCTAGTTTTTGTCAAGACTATTGATGAGGATGCTTGGCATTTTGCCTGCTGCCAGTGAATGAAAAGATGCCAGACAGTTACACCAGTATGGAAGAGTGTTGGCTTCATGTGGCCTGAACCCTCAGCACATCAAGCTGCCCCACTCCTGGGCTCAGGGCATCTTTGGGGGCTGAGATGTGCCTCTTAAATATGTTTTGGGCTCTTACTTTACTCACACCCTCTGCCTGAGTAGCCAGCCTTGTCCAAAGTATCCTGCATCTAGGTGAGGAATAAGAACAATTGTGTAAACGATAGAAATAGGAAAGCAGACCCTCCTGAAGGGCACCGTTCTGTCCAATTTGGCTGTTGTGAGGCCTTGTGCCCAGATTTTGTGGGCTGGCTTGGAATCAGTATGGACTTAGTATTCAGGTTTCTGGGACTTACAGTGGGGCACATCTCTGTGTTACTGCTGTGGCAAAATTCATTCCTGTCCCCTGTGCCACAGAGGAGGAACATGGGCTCAGAGGTTATCTGCTGATGAGTGGTTCAGGCCCCAGTCAAGCCTGGGTCGTTGAGATTGAAGTGAATCAAAACTAAGAGATGTTTGCCTGAAAAACAGCTGGAGGGAATCTCCCCTTCAGTGAGGAAAGGGAACCCGGCATTCTCAGCTCGTAGGACAAATATCCGAGCCTTTCTCAGCATATGTGGAATGTGTGTACATGAGTGTGTCCGCTCACATGTAGACCTCTGGCACTGGTCCATGCCTATTCATCCTTGCTGTGTCCCTGTTCTGCATTTCCAGATTGCATGGAATACCCTGGGGATGTTGCTGTTCAGGTATCTTCCTGGGATGAGAATAGGAATTAAAATTAAGATATTAGAAATTTTGGCCTCTGAAATCTGCTTTAAGAACTTGAGTGGCATTACTTTGCGCTGCCATGTAGTATGCTGTCTCTGGCATGCTGGTCTAAGCCAGGGTTTGGGCTGTCCTGCCTAGGTTGTCTTGATTCTCTGCACCCTAGTTTTTCTCCCACAAGCCTGTGTTCAATCTTCTGGGCGTTTTCTGTCTCATGAGCACTCTGTGCAAAAGACTGTCCTTTGGAGTGGTGGGTGTTATAGTCCTCGCTGGCTGCATGGTGAAGGCCTTTAGGCAAGATGGCTCATTTTACACTGTTACCTGAGTGAAGTCATGGAAAGTTCTCTGGCTTTCTTAGTTTCAGTGAGAAGAAAAGATACTAGAAATAAAGACAATTCAAAATTTGTTAACCCAACTACATGTTTTAGAAAGGTTCTTGCTTGAAACAGCATCCTTGGACGTGGCTGGTGGGTAACTTAATTGTATAAGATCAGGAGCCCCGAAGATTTCAGTGCTGCCAGCAGAGGGACCACTTAGGTGCTGGGCAGGACTTTTCCTCCAAAGTCCACGGCTGACTTTATTGTAAGACACATGTTAAGTAATTATTGTGTTTCCTGTAAGTGATTCTCTAGGCCACCTGCCTTCTGCATGACCTTTGGTTTCTTGGTGTCCCTGCCTCCCACTTCCCATCTTGTAGATGTGGGATCCTACATCAGCTCCCCTCCCGTAGGGAGCCTGCTGGCTTTAGGGAACCCCGTGGTGAAGATCTTATTTGTCAAGCCTTTTAGGGAAGTATCTCTATGGTGGCAAGAATAGGGAACCATCCCTATTAACATCAATGACAGTAGCCATGGCAAGGATGGGACAGATGCCAGAATTACCTTCTCCAAGCTGACCATCTGAAGGGCTGACAGTAGTTTCCTGTCCCTGGAAAATTCCTGTCCACTCCACAAGTAGGTCCCCATTTAGGGAACTGTAGCATGATGCTAAGGAAGGAAGGCCTCTACATTGACTTAAGCAGAGAAAAGTATGTTTTCAATATCAAGGGCATGGCATATTAAGAGAATTACGGTGTCCTGAAGATGAGGAATCTGACTCTGGAATCCAGATAAAGCGTAGAGTCCCTTGGGGTTCTCTTTTTTTTCCCCTGGCAGCCAATGCTAGGATTGAGAGTTATTAGCAATCTACAGTCGCGTGTGGGGACCCGAGTCTGAATCATGGGATGAGGACAATGGAGTCTCGCCATTGTCACCTTTGGAGGCACACGTGGTCCTGGAGCACCTGCCGTTACAGCCTCTGAGCCCACTGCTGATGGTGCTGACAAGCTCTCTACACCCTTGTCAGGCCACATTGATAAGTCGCCTGTCTACATGAGAGCCAGCAGAAGCCACAGGTTAAACCCAAAGGGCAGAGAGAATGGACAAGAACTGATCCTTTTTGACATTTCAGAATCTTGTTTTTCTTTTCCTTTTATTTTTGGTTCCATCTGCTTTTTGAAACCCAGAGATCTGAAAGTGGAAGAAATGAGCCAGTTAAGTCTGAGGATGCCTGTTTGGGTCACCGTCCCCACACTCTCAGTGGAGTTGCACTCATCCATTTAGTCTCTTTCCAGATGGCAGCCTCCCCCATGTAGCCTTTCCCAGTAGCCATCAAGTTGCAAACTCTTTCTGCCCTGCCTGTCCAGAGCACCCTCCTTCCTGGAGTCTTCCTTACCCCCATTGTCAGTTATTTGCAGGCTTAATTATTCTTCAGGTTTGGGGTCTTACCCTCCCCATGGTGGCCAGAAGTCAGTTAAGAGAACACATGCCTGCAGGCTGTAGACAGCGCGTGTTGAGGTTACAAGGCTAGTGATAGGCCATCACTCTCCTTTTGACTTTTTGATAGTCCCAGACACAATGAAGGAGACACTTTCTGTCTTCATTCGTGAGTTTTGTAGCAGATGATATGAGGTCATATGAGTGGTGACTGGTCCACAAAGGGTTGTAGAATCTGCATGTCTGGACTAGAAGTTTTAGAACTTCTTTTCATTTTAAGTGGAAAAGAACCCTTTGTGGTTTCTGTTTTCCAGATTGGATAGCAGTGTTACCCATGTGGTATAAGGATGTTGGATAATGCTTGTATTTATGTTCTTATTGGTTACCATGGAAAAAAATCAGAATAGATGGTTTCCATGGAAATTATCTTACAGTTGGTTGCTTTGAAGGTCTGGACACTGCTGGGACTCACTGAATACTGTTGATGCCATCAGGGGTTCTCTGTGACAGTGCCAAAGACTGGTCGGAACATTCTGTGGACTTAGAAAAAAATCATCTGCCTCCCACACTTGTAAATCCCAGGACAGTGAGGTGGCAGTAATCCTGGGGCTCAGCTTCCTATTGGGGTTCCCTCTCCTGGCCTCAGGTCTATGAGTTTTTCCCATTGATGGGAAGTGATTTTTTATTAAACATAACAAAACCTTCGCGTTATGGAAAATTTCAAGCTACTGTAGCACACAAAAATGGGGAGAATAATATAACAGCCTCTCATGTATACCATATCTAGCTTCAGCATTTTGCCAGTCTTGTTTGATCTCTCTTTCCCACATTCTTTAGAAGAGCTAGAGTATTTTTTGTAATCCAAGACATATCATTTTATCCTAAACGAGAGTTTTTCTAGGTTGTCTAATTGTAGTACTCTTATCACACCTAACAAAAGGAGCAGTTTCTTTGGTCTGATACCTTGTACACATTTCACTTTTTTGTGCATTGCTTCTGCAACCTACGGTTGTAATGCATGGAGGGGTTGAGATTTTGGTCTGTAACTGTAGTCAGGCCCAGGGCAGAAGGAACTTCTGGGCTCACACCATCCTTCTTATCCCACAGAGAGTTGTCAGAGTAGGTGGGCCAGCCACTGGCAGCTGTTTTGGAGCAGGTATCCGCTGGGGGGCACCAGCCCTCTTCAAAGCCTGCAGAGGCAAGGAGGGAGCCAGATGTAACTCTGGCTCACAACAGCTGTCTGCAACTTCAGTTTCCAGGAAAAAAAGAGGCTGTGGGACACAGCCTCCTCCCTCTACTCCTCCCTGGTGAAGGGCTCTGGGCGCTCTGCAGCCTACTGCCTCTGTGAGGTGGGCAGAGCCAGTCCTGCATATCTGTCTTGGCAGATCTCACACATGTCCTGTGATACTGCACAAGATATGAATTACTGAGCTTGGGAGCGATGCCTGAATATGGTCGGTAGCTCTTAACACTCTCCACTGAACTAAGTGCAAGGAGAGTTTAAAATAGCCAGCCTTTGTTCCGAGGTTTTAAAAATTCAACTCCAGTAGTTACAATGAGCTGTCTTCAAGTGGATCTATAAATAAACTGCTACTGTTCCTCTTTGTCACCAAGAGCTTCAGCGTCTTCCAGAGATGTCGCTTTGCTGCTCATCTTCATTAGATCCTCTCATCTGTAGGGCAGCTGCAGTCATCGGCAAGCTGGGCTGACACAGAGTTTGTAACGACAGCAGTGTGTTCCCTTTTACACAGTTTGCCTAAATTTAACTACACAGAGAAAGATAGTGAGTTTGCATTGGAGGAGCTTGGCTGAGAGGTCAGAGGCCCCATTGGTCAATGTCAGCACCACTGGTATTAAGTCCTGCTTGCGAGTATCCTGTGATATCATACACATTGCTTTTGTAGTAGTATAAATAATGTATAACCTGAATCCAGTCATATAAAACATCAGACAGGTCCAAATTGGGGAACATTTGACAAGATAGATGATTGATAGTTTTCCAAAGAATCAAAGTCATGAAAGACAAAAGAGGACTAACCAACTGACACAGATTGCAGGAGGCTGACTATGTAATAGAATGTGATGTGAAATCCTAAATAAGATTCTGGAATGTCGAGATCCAAGGACATTAGTGGAAAATTAGTGAAGTGCAAATGGGGTCCTTAGTTTGGTTAATTGTATTTCCCATTTCCTGGTCTGATTATTCTCCTGTGGTTATGTAAGATGTTAACACTTGGGGGAGGGATATATGGAAATTCTCTGTACTATTTTTTGCAACTTTTCTCCAAGTCTAAAATTAGTTCAAGGCAGTTTAATTTAAAGAAGAAAAAGAAAAAGAAACAACCACAGTCAACACTTGGGCTTTGTTGGAATCCTTGCTCTCACAAGTTCATGGAGCATGTATACGTTCAAGGGGCGTGCTAATCTGGGGGCTGGTCAGCAAGGGCCTATAGGGTGGTGTTGTTAGTTGGCCGTATTCTAATTTCTGAGGGTGCTTCAAAGGTGCATCTGCTGCAAGAGGTCCAGGGCAGAAGTCCCAGCCAGGACGGTCCTACCTCCTCCAAACGCTTGTGTGGACTAGGCAGGCCCTAGACCTCGCTGCCCTGCCTGGCTGCTCCTCTGTGTTCTGGCCACTTACTCCACCTTGTTGCCACCAGTGTGTTTCTGGCTTGACAAGTGTGGTGACCTGGAAGGCTTCAACCCCAAAAAGCCGGGGGTTGTTTTCTTATCTCTCCAGGAAAGGGCCAAGGACCTCTGTGACCCAGCGTGTGTTAGCTGTGTGGCGAACTTGGCTTCTTGCTTTCCCAAGGCTTCTGCCAGTCTGGAATTGCCTAGGCCGCCTCTCCCTATTTCACCTTGCTCCTTTGTGTGGCTTCCCTCCTCTGTGGGCGTCATTTCAGCAAGACCTCCCAGCTCCATTTCTTTCTCCATGGGACATTTGTGGAGGCTGAATAACCTTCGGTTTCCTATATGCTAGGGCATTCCTTTCACCCTTTTGGGGACACTGCCATCAGCATGCAGGGAAGTAGTTGGAAACCAGAGTGAAGCTGGGTATCCTGAAATTAGCTGGGGACTGCACCCAGAAGTGGCTGTCCCAGTCCTGGAGTGGGGGTTTGGCTTTGTCATGGGCCTGGGTGAAGAAGGTGGGGTTCCTTGGTTTGTCTGTTTAGTGTCTTCCTCATGTGTTCAGTCCTGTGAGTGACACGGGGAATAACAGATGTGTGTGTGTCCCTGCCTTGGGGGGACTGTGAGATGAAGAAGTGCACCCTGCTGCCTGTGGTCCTGAGGCCCGGTGGCACTGGTTCTGTGTGCAACAAGGCCTGGAGTGCAGATGTTGGTTAGGCATGCTGATCCTTCCTTGTCTGTTTTCAGGACACCCTGTCAGTTTCCTGTTTGTGGGGGTCTGGATTCAAAGGCTGTGAGCTGTGATGTGGAGCATCTGATTAAGTTTAGAGGTTCCTATGCTGGCCTCAGGCCCTGAATCTCTGTAGCTCTGCGCTTTTACAGATGACCCAGGCCCCTCCTGTCTTTAGATGCTGGCTTGGGCACTCAGAGGCATATTCTCACCTCTAACTGAAAGCAAGCAGCCAAAGCCTGTGCTCATATTTGTGTTGTCTTGGGAGAACACTGGTGAGACTACCAAACAATTGGATGATTTTAAGACACCAGAATTCCTCTTTGGTTCAGGCCTATGTTTAGAATCAGAAGTTTCCTCTCTTGTTGGATTCTAGGCAGGAACCCTAAATTATAGGACAAACTGGGCTGTAGTATATCTAGTCTGCAAATATGTGTGGTGAATACAGTACCAGGTTTCTTTGAACTTTCGTTTGACAAAACAGCCCTGCCTTTTCCTGTTAAGCAGGACAAGAAGCTGAGCCCAAGTGAACTCTGTCCTTTTCCTACTTTCTTCCTAAGGACCAGGTTTAGCAAACACAGAGGCAGGCAGATATGAAGCGCTGTTAATTTTTCACGAGGACAGATGATCAGAGCCAGAGGCCTGATGTCAGGACTAAAGTGCATGTGTCTGAGGTTCCTCATGCTCACTTGGCAGAATGTAGTGAACAGTGCAATAAAGATTAAGCTGAAGAGATTGAAGCGTGTGTGTGTGTGTGTGTGTTTGTCCATTCCTTCTAGTCTTATGCTGAACTCTGCTTTGGGAACAGTGGCATACTCTGATGTTTTAAGTGGACCGTGGCTGGAACAGCTGCCTGCGTGGGCCTGTATAAGGATACTAGTGAGAGATCCTAGGTCAGCTGTTGGCCCCAGGTCACCTCCCTCTCCCTTCTGTGGCCCAGACTCAAGTTGTGGATCAGTTCCTGGACACTTTTGTCCGTTACAGAGTTTTAGTTACAGGAGCAGACCCAGCAGAGGACAAGGTCTGGGGCTAAAGATGAAAAGAAAAGGAGAAATTTGCACTTTCAGTAAGTGTTAATCATCATCTCCTCTACCTTCCAAAGGTGGGGGGTGGTTCTGTCAAGTCAGCTTATAATATCCCATGGTCAAGTTCCAGTCACCCCTGGCTGCTAGCCAGCCACATGCAGATCTTGGCCCTGATTATCCAGCTCTGTACAGACCCCTAAGTGGCTGAGGACTAGATGGTTGCTTCTTGAGAAACTCTGCCTGGGGATGTCTGCTGCTTTCTCACCTTCCTCCAGGGAAGTTAAGGCTTTAGAAATTGAACTGCACTGAAATGAGATTCTCTTGTCTTTGAAAGCTATATAATAATTCCAGACAGATGGCAGACCTCTTGGACCTCACCTGGGGTCTTCAGCCTGGAGTTTGGCACATTGGTAGTGCCCTCTGAAGAAGTAGTGATTTTCATCTTAGGTGCAGAGGAACATGACACATGTCAAAAGTGTCATATGATAGAGGAAAGAGCTCCAGAGGGCATTGTTAGTGTAACTGCCTCTTTTGTGTTTTTGGTTCTTTGTGTTTTGGTAAAACTTTATAGTTTATAAATAGTAAGTCACCATGGAAAAGGTGAACAATTCTATGAGTTTTGACATCAGAGTTGTATAACTACAACCAAGATACAAAATATTGCCAGGTGTGGTGGCACACTCCTGTAATCCCAGCACTTGGGAGGCTGAGGTAAGAGGATTCCCATGAGTTCAAGGCCAGCCTCGGCTACACAACCTAAATAACCTGTCTCCAAAAAAAAAAAAAAAAAAAATTTTTTTCCATCATCCCAAAGTTTCCTTATGCCTGTGTGTATACAATCCACTCTTAGGCAATCACTAGTTTTCGTTCTGTCACTATAGCTTGTACTTTGTAGAATTTAATATAAATGGAATTATAGTTTTGGTGTGATTTCTTTCAGCCTATTTTGAAATGTACCCATGTTGTTACAGATCTCGATGGTTCATTCTTTTTTATTACTGAGTATTGCATTGAGTGAATGAATATACAACAGTATATTCACTTGTTGGTAAACATTGCATTGTTTTTGGTCTTGGGCTATTACAAATAAATTGCTATGAACTTTCATATATATTTTTTTCCTATGGCCATATGCTTCTGTTTTTCTTGGGAAAACACCTATCCATAGAATGACTAAACATATAATAGGTATATGTCTAACCTATTAAGTAAATGTCAAACTGTCTTCCCAAGTGATCATACTATCATACATTCACACCAGCAATGTACAAGAGTTGTAGTTTCTCCACCATTTTCCAGCACTTGTTATGGTCAGCTCTTTTAACTTTGGACTATTCTATGATTCTAATACGCATTTCATTAATGTAGATGATGTGTAGAGCATCTTTTCATGTGTTTGGTGCCATCTTGCTATTTTGTTGGGGGGAAGTATTCAAATCATCTAACTAGTTTTTCAAAATTTGGGGGGTTGTTTTCTCATTGAGTTTTGAAAGTTCTTTATATATTCTACAGATATTTGATTTGCAGAATCAGGTGTGTGTATTTCCTGCAATATTCAGAATCTATGAATATGATCTTACTGGGAAAATAATCTTTGCAGATGTAAGATGTAATTAAGACTCTCAGAATGAGATACCATAGGTTATTGGGTTGGTCCCACATGACAAGTGTGTTTATTAAAGACACAAGGAAGAGAGACATAAGGAGAAGAGAAAGCCAGATGAAGTTAGAGTCAGAGACTGGACACCGCCATCAATCAAGGAACCTTAGAGCCACCAGAAGGTGAAAGAAATATGGAATGTTTCTCCCTTGGTGCCTACAAATGAGGAGGCACTGCTGAACCTTAATTTCAGGCTCTGGCCCCTAGAACTGTGCGATATATGTGTTTTACAGTGTTTTTGTGCTATTGAGAAGATAATGGCCACACATTAAAAAACAAAA
Source organism: Dasyprocta punctata (assembly GCA_004363535.1). Lineage (NCBI taxonomy): Eukaryota > Metazoa > Chordata > Mammalia > Rodentia > Dasyproctidae > Dasyprocta > Dasyprocta punctata. The sequence goes on from RJWM01006672.1 coordinate 18,243, forward strand.
ACATGAAAGGCATCCAACCACAGATCCAGGAATCTCAGAGAAATAACGAACAAACTGGAAAAACAAAAACAAACCTTAGATGAATTATATTCAAAATCTAAAATCAAATATTAGGGAAAAATTTTGAAGGGAAACAAAGGAAAAAGACAAATTACACATGATGGATCAAAAGTAAGAATTATGAAGAATTCTCTCATGAAACTACAAACCAAAAGTTACTGTAGTATCATCTTTAAAATATTAAAAGAAACCAATCCAAAATTCTATGCAAAAATATCTTTAGAAATGAAGTTCTTAAAGACTTTTCCAAATAAAAGTTGAGAGAGTTCATTCCAGCAAGTGTTTCCTTAAGAAAGCTTAAGAGAGGTCTTTGTTTGTCTTTTCTCCTTCTAATTCCCAGTTTTACATGCATTAGACAATTTGATATTGTCCCTTAGCTTATAGATGCTCTGTTCTGGTTTTGTTGTTTGTTTGTTTTCTAATTTGTGCTTCAGTTTGAGGAAATGATCTATATATTTAAGATCATTGATTCTGGGCATCAGTGGATGGAAGCTGAGGCAGGAGAATAAAGTTTGAGACCAGGAAGCTGAGGCAGGAGGTTAAAATTCGAGGCCAGCCCAGGCAACTAAGCTAGATCCTGCCTCAGAAATAAAAATTAAAAATAAAGGGCCGGGGATGTAGCTCTGTGGTAAAGTGCTTACCGAGTGTGTGCAAGGCCCTGGGCTCCATCCCCAGTAAGACCAAAAAAGAGAACAACAACAACAGTGAAAACACATTGATTTGTTTTCCTTTGCTGGGCACAGCTTACTGATAGCCCATTAGAGCCTTTCTTGGTCTGAATTACCAGGTTTCTTACTGCATTTCTGTTTGACTCTTAACAGTTTCTACTGTTCTGCTGAAATTTTTCATGTGTTCATGTGTATTGTTCAGTAGGATCTTAACTTTTTTCTATTTTCCCCCCAATACTAGGAATTGAACCAAGGAGCCTTCACAATGGGCTACATCTGTAGTCCTTTTGTTTGTTTGTTTTTTATTTTGTTTTGTTTTAAATTTTGAGACAGGGTCTCACAAAGTTGACCAGCCTGGGCTGGAACTTTGTAATCCTCCTGCCTGAGGCTCCCAGAGTGCTAGGATTAGAAACATATACCACCGTACCTATCTAACCTTTAACATACTAATCATAGTTATTGGGCTGGGTATGTAGCTCAGTGGTATAGCACTTCCATGTGCGAAGCCATGGGTTCAGTTCACAGCACTGAAACACACACACACAATCATAGTTATATATATATATATTTTTTAAATTTTTTTATTTTGAAGAGAATAAAACCAAACGAAATAAAACAGAATAGAGTCAATCAAAACAAAACAATGAACATGGTACATGACTTCAAAAAAAAGATAAAAAGAAATCAATAATGGCTATCATAATATATTTTGTTTGAAATAACTATCCATGCCATCAAATATAATAGAATTAGACAAACTGACACAGAGTAAAACAAAACTAAACAGAACAATGAAAACTATAAGGGTTTTAAATCACGGTAATAGGTTAACAAGGGCTACTACCTTTCCTTTTTAGACATTTCCTCCCCTTTCACTTTCACAATGTGTATTGTGTATTTTAGATCCCTCTAACTCCTTTAGTTTTTTATACTAGGGAGACAACATGATGTTCACCCATGTGACTCTGAATCATTTCATCCATGAGCGTGATCTCAAGCTGTATCCATTTACCTACAAGAGCCTCAACGTTATCTTTCTTTATAGCTGAGTAGCTTTCCATTGGATAAAAATGCCATGTCTTTCTTGTCCACTCTGCAGCTGATGGGCAGGCTACCCCCACTTATTTCTGGTTCCCTGTCACATACAGCATTGTTCTCTCTCCTTTGACTTTCAGTCTGAACCCCCTTTCTAGTTAAATGTGTTTCTTGTATAAAGCATATTGATTTTGTCTCCTGATCCACTCTGCTTGTGTTTCTTTTTATTGGTGAATTGAGGCCATCTGCATTAATGGTTATGGCCAAACATGCACTGCCTCATCTCTGTCATGCTATTTTCCTGCCGTTGGCTGCCTACTTTTCCTCTCCATTCAGTTGTCTACCCCGCTCAGTGATACCCCTCTGCCACTGTTCCTGGAGCTGTGGTCTTTCTTATCTCTCTCTAGAATGTCCTTCAGTATTCTTTGTAGGGTTGGTTTGGTGGTCATGAATTCCTTCAGTTGTTCTTTGTCATGGAAATATCTTGTTTCTCTATTAATTTTGAAAGACAGTTTTGCAGGGTACATCAATCTGGGTTGGAAGTTGTTTTCTTTCAGAACTTGAAATACTTCACTCCAAGCTCTTCTTGATCTGATGCTTTGTGTTGAGAAATCTGTTGTGATTCTGATTGGTTTTCCTTTATAGGTGATCTTTTTCTTGTCTCTAACAGCTTTTTTTTTTCTTTTTTTTTAACTATTTTCTTTTTTGGTACTGGGAACCGAACTCAGAGCCTCGCGCTTGCCAGGCAGTCTAACAGCTTTTAATATTCTGTTCTTGTGTTGAATTTCTGGGATCTTGATTATTATATGTCTGGGTGTAGATTTATTTTGGTTATGGCTAGCTGGGGTTCTGTATGCTTCACTTACCTGAACGTCACTTCCTTTTCCCATGCTAGGAAGTTTTCTGATATTATTTCTGTAAATAGACTTCTAATGTCATTTGTGTTGATCCCTGCTTTTTCACTCACATCTTTTATTCTTAAGTTACGTTTCTTTGGGTTGTCTTGCAGCTGTTGAATTGTTACTTCCAGGTTCCTTGTTATTTTTAAGAGATCTTTCCTTTTGCAATCACAAGCTGCAAACCTGTCTTCAAGATTTGAAAGTCTATCTCCTGTTTCTTTCAAGTGGTTTTGCCAGCTTTCAATGGAGTTTTTAATTTTCTGAATATCTCTTTGAATCTGTTTCATGTATTCTAAATGTTTTTTGTATTGTTCATTCAAGGTTTCCCTCATTTTCCTACGCTCCTCCATTTTTTCATGTATGTCTTCTTTAGAGATGGTTAGCGATTCTTTTATTATGTTTTTCATTTCTTGTTTTACCCGAGTTAGTATTTCTGTTCTAATTTCTTTTATAGCCTCATGAAGTTTCTTTACTTAAGTTGCCATCACTTCAGAAACTTCAGGTGTGTGACTCCCGATCTCTTCTGTGTTTGCCTCTCCTGGACTTGCTCTGCCTAGATTGGAGGCCAGAGACTGCTTTTTCTTCTTTGTGTTGACATATTCCTGAGTTCTTCTGAGCAAGTGGGTACTGGGGTCCCAGGCACCTCCTACATTGGCTACAATTTCTCTGAAGTGAGACTGTTTAGTTCTTCTAGCCAGTGCTGGCTACAGGTGTCTGGTGATGGCCAGTGGGTGCACTGGTGCAGTGCTGTCTGCTGCTTTTCCCAGCCTGTGTTGGCTACCTGATGGCTGGTGGAGTGTGCGTGGGGATGGGGCTGCTGCCACCTGAGGACCTGGGCTGGTCACCCCAGCGGGATCTCCACTACCACCCCTGGAGTGTGCATGGGGGCAGGGCCGGTCATGGCTTCCAGACCCTGCTGGCTACCCCCAGGGAAACTTCATAATGGTGCTCGCTTGCGCATGGGGGCAGGGCTCAGTTCACACAATTTCCACAGGTCTGTGCCCAGCTAAGAGCTGCTGGAGGAAGCCAGCAGCAGTTCTGGTTCTGGGCTTATCCAGCCTGATGCCAACATGGCTTCTGGCCAATCGCTTTCTCCCGTGGGAAGACTGAGTCCTTTGCACTCACCGCCAGCCAGTACAGTCTTCCAGGTCTGCTGCCTCTGTCCACTGCCGCTCTCCTCCAATGCTGCCTCTCTTTGTAGAGGCTTCCAGGGTCACTGCTGCCACGCCACCTTGATCATGTGCCCCCAGGTTCCAACAGCTCCTCTCGCAGGGTGGGTCTGGCTCCGGGCAAAGACGCCACCAGCTACCACCTTTGTGTTCGTTTAAATTTTTTTTTCTACTCTTTGTGTGGGCTTCAATTCGCACTTTAGATTCTTCCTGGGTCCAGGGGACCCACTTTCTTCTTTCTTGTCTTCCCCATGATGCTATATTCCAGCATCTGGACTATATCTCTCAGAGAAGCTCTTTACTCTGCTGCTTACTGTTCCGCCATCTTTCCAGAAGTCCCCAAACATAGTTACTATAAATTCTGTCCGTTAGTGCCAACATCTGAGTCATCTGAGTCAGATTCTGTTGATTGCTTTGTCTTACCACGGTGGCACTTTTCCCTTTTGTATCTGACATCATGTCTAGGAGAGTGGAGACTAAGGTAGTCTATCTTACCAGGACACAAGCTTAGTTTCCTGTTACCTCGATAGGTACTGAGGGTGAGGCCTGAGTGTGTGAGGTTTTCCTCCGTGTTCCTGCTGTGCCTCAGCTTTCACTTTCCCTGTGAACTTACCCCTAGGAAGGCTTGTTCTTTGCCATGCTTTTGCCTCTCCCCATAGTAGGCTCCTGTTGCTTCGTATTTGGGTCTGTTAGCTTCCCTAGGGATTCTCTGTAGTCCTGACCCAACTTTGGTCTTAGTCACAACTTGTGTCCCTGGATCCCAGAAGTGAGCCCTGCTCAGTAGTTCTGCCCCTCTCAGCCTCAGGCCACCTCAGTGATAATGATTGGTCAGGATGGGTTATTCCCCCTCCCCCAGGACTGCAGGGTTTTTAACTTGTCCTTCCCCCTTTAGCGTTCTGGAGGGCAGAAAGACCCCACCCAAACTTCGTATCTTTTCTGTGCCCACACCCCTCTTCCAGGCCTGCACCCTCAGCTTGGTTTTCTCCCATAAACTTTCCTACCCTCCTACCCCACCAGTCTTTCTGGTGATGCCCAGTGTAGTGTAGCTCTGTAGAACCTGTGAATGGGTTTCAGCTCCTCCTGAATCTATGGCTCCCAGGAGTTCTCGCTCTTATCCTCATCTACATTTGGCTTCTAGCAGTTTGCTAAAACTTGTGACTCAGTTGTTGCCCATTTGCATGGCACTCTTGTCTCTTCTTACTTTGCTTTGCCACAAGTGAGCCGCCGGTGATGTTTGCTCCTTATTGTCTTCTTAGAAGTGTCTGTCTTTTCCTTAGCATCAGGCTGGTAGGTTGTTCTCTAATTGAGGAAAAGTTACCATCCTCTTAGATTGTGAGTCTGTTTTTGTTGTTGTTTAGGATGAGATTTAACCCCAATATTCAGTATCTTACACAGATGACATGGAAAAGTGAGACCATAGTCCAGCCAAAGACCAGGCATGAAGACAGACCCAGACAGATTGATTTCTTGTCACCAGGAAGACCTGCAAGTCCTTTGCTTTGGTTTTTAATGAAGTTTAGGGGCTGATTCCTCAGATGTCTGAATGACTGAGCATCAGCCACACAGGTACGAGGGCAAGTACTGCTGTGTGCAGAGTGCTGGCTCCTTGTGGTATATGACAGGCAAATGACAGTAGGAACCCAGGAAGATAATCCACTCCCACACCAGGGTAGAAGGATAGGGGACACCTGCAGATCCTAAGTAAAATTTCCACAAAGACCAATTGATTCATCTTTTGAGACTTGCCTCTTGTTTTGATACTAAGGTGTTTATATTGGATGAAAGTAAAAAGTTGTTGACTTGGCATAGATTGTGTGTGGGGGTTAATCCTTGTTATAGTTTTACTTACGATACACCTGACTGAGAACCACTAGGCAAAGTCCCCTAAGGACCCTTTGATATTGAACAAACAAAATGCTGATATGATTTTCCCCTGTACATGGTGCTGCAGTTATTCTGTCCAAGTCATTACTCACACTCTTGCTTTCTCACTTATTTGCCACGCTCTGCTGGAAGTGTACCAGCTCCAGAATGCAGCAGTCTAGGTGAGCGACTGAAGTGCCTAGGGACTGTGAGGACACTGGGGAGGTTTCCTCATAGCCAGTGTCATCTGCCGAGGGCTGCCTGAAGAGTCTGCACTTGGGTTCAGATCCTAGCTCTCATTTGCTGGGTGACTTAGAGCAAGTTACTTAACTTCTCAACTGGGTTTTTGTATCTGAAAGGTAAAGTTCGTGATCCTTGTTTCAAAGGACCATCATGCCAGGTGACACTAAATGAGGGCACATAGTAGGTGACAAGTAAACCACAGCTATTGCCAGACTGGTAGAATGTTCAGTATTGCCGTGTCTTCTCTGAAGGTAGAAGAGTGACTCAGGGTAGCTCTAGGGGCTGAACAAGGGACTTCCAATGTCATCCTGTCTCAGCAAAGCGGTGCCATCCTGTGAAAGCATGATATGCAAGGGCTTCTCAAAACATACAGTTACTGTTTAAATATAAAAATTTTGCTGTAAGACATGTTGCTGTTAATCCTCCTCAAAATATTCTTCCTTGCTTCAAACAGAGTATCCCATTGTTCTTGCTATTTTTCTTTTTTTAACCTTTTTTTTTTTGAGATAGAATCTTGCTGTGTATATAGTGTTCAGTCTGACTTTGAACTCACTGTATAGCTGAGGCTGGCCATAAACTCTTGGCGGTCCTCCTGCCTCAGCCTCCTGAGTGCTGGGATTACTTACAGGCTTGCTTGACTACACCTGGCTTATTCTTGCCACTTTTTGAAGCAGTACTGGAAGTCCTCTTTCCTGAGTGTCTTTACGAGGTATGACAAAAAATGCAGTGAATGCTGCTGCCAAGTGCCATCCCATGGGAAGCAAGCTTGTAAAAACATCTGTGTCCTTACCCACCTTATTCATCACTTGGGTGCAGATCCTGCACTTGGGTTCAGATCCTAGCTCTCATTTGCTGGGTGACTTAGAGCGAATTACTTAACTTCTCAACTGGGTTTTTGTACCTGAAAAGTAAAGTTCATGATCCTTGTTTCAAAGGGCCATCATGCCAGGTGACACCAAATGAGGGCACATAGTGCCACCATGCAACCATGCAACTTTCGACTGTGCCACCATGCAACTTTTGACTCTTCCCCAAAGCCAAAATGACCGTGAAAGGCAAACATTTTGAATTGATTCAGGACATTGAGGCAGTCACAGTAATGCAAGTAAAGACATTCAGGAAAAGTAATTTCCAGAACTGCTTCCAAAAGTAGAATAACAATGAAATAAATGTGTTTGAAGTGAGGGGAGACACTTTGAGGGGGATCAATGGCAACGTGTCTTTTACAGTAATAATTTTTTTTTTAATACCAGGAATCAAACATAGGACCTTAGCTGGGCGTGGTGGCGCACGCCTTTAATCTCGGGAGGCTGAGGTAGGCGGAGTGTTGTGGGTTGGAGGCCGGCTTGGGCTACAACTCGAGCACAAGGCCGGCCTGAGCTACATAGTGCGACCCTGCCTCAAAAAAACCCGGGCTGGGAGTTTGGCTCAGTGCCTTAAGCGCCTGCCCTGGTAGGCGCGAGGTTGTGAGTTCAATCCCTGGTGCCGCAAAAAAAAAAAAAAAAAAAAAAACATAGGACCTTGCACGTGCCTGGCAGGCACTCATGCCCCTATAATACATTTATTTATTTATTTATTGGTACCGGGGATCAAACTCATGACCTTGCACTTGCCAGGCAGGCGCTTACACCACTGAGCTAAATCCCCAGCCCTACATTTTAAAAATAAATACAATTTTTAAATTTAGAAAAAGAAAAAAATTTCACTGTACTGTTCAGCTGCCCTTCATAGGTATCTCTGTTCTATAGGCCGGCTCTCTAGCTCTGTGCCTGTAGTACTCCTTTGGACCTACTTGGCTATGGCTCAGAAGGAGGGTTCCTGTAGCTAAAATTGGTGGTGCTCTGTCTGCACCTGCAATTTCTGAACTGTTCTGCAGAAACACTCAGAATTTCCATTCCCTCTTCCCAGGCAGCAGTCAGTACCCATGTGGGCCACCTCATTAGGATGTCTGCTACTGGGACACGAGTCACACCCTTCCTTTCCTGGAGGAGCTGTATGGACTGAGTGTCTAAGGGAAGAGTGTGCCTGTGCAGAAGGAGTGGCCACAGTACTGTGAACAGTTCTGAGGGCCTGCTGGTGACTTCCGATGAGTGGCTCTCATGGCCTACACCCTTGAAGGCTGCTCAGTCATTGGCCCAATTTTTTTTTTTTGTTTGTTTTTTCTTTTTTGTACCAAGGATCGAACTCACAATCTCACACCTGCCAGGCAGGCACTTAGGCCCCTGAGCTAAATCCCCAGCTGTTGCCCCAATTTTATAGATGAGGAAGCAGAGGCCCAGGAAAGTCAGCTTCTTGCCCACAACTGCCTTGCTTGTCAGTACTGGAGTCTGGATTTCAGCCAAGGCCTGAATCACTCAGTATTCTTCACCACTGTACTCTGCTGTGTTGCCCAGTGGAACTGCTTGGGCCTTGGGGCCACTGTATTGGGCTGAAGACTGTCATGGCAAGACTGATGACTCCCTGAAATGTTTCCTTTTGGAATGGACCTCATGTTGAGATCTGAAGTGTGTTGACTTCTGGAGGACAGGAAGAGCCCCAGCCCTGGTGGCTAAGGCCTTAGAGAGGGGCCGTAGAATGTGGCAGACATGCTGATGATGGACACGTGATCATACTGCTTCTGTCCTCAAGAATGTCCCTCTGGCTCATGTCTCACATTCATCTCATATTTACCTATGAGGTCCTTGACTTTTCCAAGTTCAGATTACTCTGTCGTTAAGAGTTTGTGGCTTATGAGACTAGAACTCTTTACTAACAAAAGAGAATATGAGGTGTGATCAAAATGTATGGTGAATGTTTAAAGTTTTAGAAATTCATTACAGTAAAAGGCACATTGCCTTGAACCCCCTTACTTCAAACATTTACCTCATCTTTCCTGCCACTGTCTGGAGCAGTCCTGGAAGTCTTCTTCCTTAAGTGTTTTTACAAGGTGTAAATATTGGCGAATGCTGCTGTCAAGTGCCATTCAACTGGAAGGCAGGCTCATTTAAACATGAAGGGTGTCCTCTACCACCTTATTCACCAGAGCTGGCACCATGCAAATTCTGTCTCTTCCCAAAGTCAAAATGACCCCAAAAGGTAAACATATGGAATAGATGCAAGATACTGAAGCAGCCACGGCAGCACAAGTAGAACTGCTTCCAAAAGTGGCAAGAACAGTGGAATAAGTGTGTTTGAAGCCAGGAGGAGTATTTTGAAGGGGATTAATGGCAGTGTGTTTTTTACTGTTACAAATTAAAAAAAAAACAACTACGTTTTTTGGTCACATCACCTCGGCCAGTGGATCTACATACTGAACTGCCCTTTTGGTCCTCCTCTGTCAGTTTAGCTGATCCTTTTCCTGAGCCAGTTCCTTTCAAGCACTCTGATGTCTGCCCAGGTGAGCGTGTCCAGTGCAGAGGATCTTCCTAGGACTAGGCTGCTAACGGTTAGTCCAAGAGATGAGAGACTTAAAGGAGAAGCAAGCTAGCTGCTGATGGAGGGTCTGCAGGCAGCCTGTTGTTGTCAGGACTGGGTAGTGGGTGGGCGTGAAAGCATCCAGGGTGAATCGTGGTCATAGCGTGTATCCTTAAATGGCAGTGGCAGTGGGGCTTCAGGTGAGCTGGGCTGCTGGGTAAAATAGCCTTGCCTCTGTGGTATATAAGTATTTGGCAGGCTTTGAGCCCCGTGGTGAGAGGAGGAGTCATGAATACAAGCAGGAGGTCAGAGAGGCACAGATACATGGGCAGGTGGTGGCCCCTGCAGGCAGGCCAGCACGGATTCATCCACTCATGTATTCTGCCTCTGGTGCAGGGGATGCAGTGGTGAGGGACAGGGTAGGGATGGAGCAGGCCCAGATGCACAGGAGCACAGGAGGGCTTCTCTTTAAGAGTGTGTGGTGGAGAGGGACAGGGAGAATGGAATGCTGGGAACAGAGAGAGAGGGCATGAGTTGGGTGCAGAGATGGAGAGGCAGGAAAGGAGCTGTGAAAGGAGGCAGGCTGGATTGGAGTGCCTTGCCAAGGGGCTTGGAATTTCTCCCAAAGGTGGCAGAGAGCCCTGGAGGACTGGCAGAGCTGAGGAGTGACATGCTAACATTTGGAATGCCCATTAGTAGAATAGTGGTTTAAAGCCCAACCCCAAATGTGGTGGTATTTATGGGTCACTGAGGCTTTGCAGCTGGCCAAGAGTGAGCCGTCACTGAGCAGGGCAATTCCACAGGGAATAATTCCACAGAGGAATTTCAGGCTTTAAAACCAGAACTGGGCATCCGCTGGCCTGCCCTCCAGCACCCATGGCTGGGGGCATCGTGTCAGCTGAACATGTGCACAGTGCTTCCTGGGTCAGGAGACACCTTTGGTATACAGACCAGGATCCAACTTTGCTGATTTTAGGGGGTGTGAAAGGCCTTAGATAGAAACATTAAGTGCTTCACATTCCTGGAATCCTATTGGAAACAGCCCAGTAGTGTCTGTCTGGATTCTCACTTGTATTTGACATCCACCTGGCTAGGAGAGTCACACAGAAACCTTTGTTTTCATGGGATCTCGGTTAGGATGGGTTCTGAACAGCCGCTCACCCTTGATTCTGGCACATAGTTGCTGGGCCCATGGGACTATCTTGTGTTGGGGGAATTGGAATCGGCTGGCTGGGGGAAGAGGTGATTTCAGGGCCTTACCAGGCTACCTGCTGGAGGGTACACCCTGAATAAAGACCTGGGAGGTGAGCCAGCCTCCTTGTGTGCCTTCGAGAGAAGGCCAGGCTCACCCTGGCCCACCTGCTCATTTTCCCAGCCCTTATGAAGCAGGCTAGACTGCTGGGTGCTCCTGTTCTCTTCACTCATGGCTTCCTCTGGGAAAGGTGTTTGTGTGGACCTGAGTGTGGAAACCCTGGCACATTACTATTTCTTAACAACAGTTGGAAGGTTTTTGTTTTTTTGGTTTTTTGTTTTTCTTTTTTGTTAGCTCATAGTTTTCCATGTAATCCATTAGAAGAGCTATTCCTCCCTTCATGTTTCTTCAAGTGCTAAATAGGCTGAGGGTCCTTTTCTTTCTGCCTCTAGCCAGAAGAGGACCTTCCCATTCCCTCAGGCAGAGGCAGGAGTCTGGAGTCAGTGCCAAGCCAGCCCCAGGAGCCCATCAGCATGCCCCAGACGCTGACCAGCACGCTGGAGCACATTGTGGGTCAGCTGGACGTCCTCACCCAGGTAGGCCATGATGGGAGTTCACACTTGGTCTTGCTTTTTTTTTTTTTTAATTTTAAAGATACTAAAATCCAGCAAAACATAACAGAGCAAAGTCAATCTAAACAAAACAGTAGAACTGGTACAGAACTTCAAAGAAAGACACCAAGAAAACAACAGCCACCACAGCATACCTTGTCACTTTCAGAATAGTTGACCATTCCATCAGGTATAGTAAAATCAAACCAAAAACAAAACCAATAAAAACAGAGTATGAAATAAAGCAAAAATAATAATAATAATAATAATAATCAGAATAAAGCAAAACAATGGGAACAATATTGGGCCTCAAAGGCAAGGCAGAGAAGAATCCCCCGTATTTGCTATATTGCATACTATCATCTTCCCAAGAGATGCTCAGACTGCTGGCTCCAGGCCTACAAAATCAACTGAACAATACAAGCATTTAGTTGCTTTATGTACCATAGTTACTGTCAACTTAGCCAGTCCTCTGAACCAGCAGGTTGCTTACGGGGCGCGGGGGTGGGGGGTGGGGGTGGGGCAGGAGTCCTTGATAGTTAGCCCGCCAGTAGGCCTACGAGAGGCACGTCTCTTTCTCCTCCTGGAGTCTGCTCCAGTCACGCGCACTCACCAGGAAGGCAGGCTAGGTTGTCTTCTGGTCAGAGCCTCCCTGCCCAGCATGGCGGGATCTCGAGAGGCACATCTCTTGGTCTTGCTTTTGGATCACCTGAAATTGGCCAGTAGGTGTTGGACTTTTTTTTTTTTTTTTACGGCACCGGGGATTGAACTCACAGCCTCACACCTGCCAGACAGGTGCTTAAGCCACTGAGCCAAACTCCCAGCCCTAGTTTTTTGAGGCAGGTCATACTATGTAGCTCAGGCTGGCCTTGCGCTCGCGTTGTAGCCCAAGCCGGTCTTGAACTCACAACGCTCCACCTACCTCAACCTCCCGAGTGCTGGGATTAAAGGCGTGCGCTACCACACCCGGCTAGGTGTTGGACTTTTAAAAAATATATTGGATCTATTTCCAGTCCAAATTAATGAAATAGCAGTGCCTGCTCTGGGATTCTGTCTTCTGAAGTCATCCAAGCCCTGGCTAGGCCACTGGATTCCAAAATCATCAGCACAGGGTCCTGCCAGAGTGTGCCCTCCCAGATATCACCTGGAGCAACACAGAGTTTTGAAAGAAACACTGCTTATCTCACTCCTTGCTGGCTGGGCACTCCAGGGACATGCCAGGAAACTGTAGGCAGTGAATTGAGGCTTCTAAGAGCCTGGGTTTGAGTATAGCATTATTCTTTATCCTTCAAGCATCCTTTGGAAAATCCCTTCAGTTTGGTAAACCTTGGTGCACGATGTATCTGTAATGTGCAAATGATTGTGGGCTCTCCCTTTCATGTTTGTGGTGAAGATTAAGGGAGATGAATTTCTGGGAATTGTTTGGACCAAGCCGAGTTCGTGAAAGGCTGGTTGGTGAATGTTCACTGTGGCCCTGACTGTGACCCTCGCCAGCAAGGCAGATGCGAGCTGCAGTCTGAAACTTACATCAGCAGCTTGTTACACAGCTGCATCAGCCTCAGGAGCAGAATGCCTGCACAAGAGGTGACAGCCAGTGCTGGGGGAATGGTCAGTGGGGCATCTCACCTGAGAGAGGGAGAGTGGCCCTGGCAGAGGATGCAGCTGCCTGCAGATCTCAGGGGCGCAGTGGGCAGATCTGAGGACTGAGGAAAACCCGTAGTGGCTGGCATGTAGTATTCAGTGGTCCAGGGCAGGACAGGATTTGAAGGTCTGACAACCCCTTGGTTCCTTGGTTCTTGGTGCCCAGCAGGAACTCTGCAGACCTCTATCTCTCATGCCAGTATATGGTGAGTGAGGCTGTGACCCACTAGAAAAAGTGAAAGGTGCAAAAGCTGGGAAATTTGAGAAGACAAATCTCTAGCCCACAGCAGGGATGCACAGAATCCTTCCTGTCTCTAAGCAATGTGGAGCTGACATGGCATAGCATCCTCTCCTTGCCTCAGTATCTATCCTAAGTGACAAAAGTACCACACTGTGTGACATCTCATGTGGCGTGTCCCATATCTCACCTAGAACTGCATGTCTTGGGCACACCAGTGGAAGCACACAGAGGAGACGCCAGGTATCAGTGTGTGGGATGCCCAGGCAGAGCACACAGACATTTTGGAGTCTTTTAAGTCCTGAGAAGAAAGCCTGTGCTGAGAGAGATGTGAGCCATGAGTAAAGATTTAAAAACCCACTTCAGATCCGTCAGAAGCTGCCTGATGTTCTTCACAGCCTCGTCAAGTGAGAGATCAAGGGAGGTGGAATCAATTAGAACTTATAGGATAAAATTGGAAATTAAGTCTGAGAAGATGGGTAAAAATAGCTTCATTGGATCCAGAGGAGTGTAGCACTAAAAACATTTCCTGTCACTGTTTTGGGGGTGCACATGGGAGGCTTTGTTGTGTGTTAGCAGTTGGGAGCATGATCGGAAGTTTGCAAGGAGCTTGCACTGCAGAGCATGAGTAAAGGCTTTACTGAACCTGTGGCCAGGGATCTAGATGTCCCTATGGCTCTCCTATCCTACCCCACACACTCAGTCCCTTTCCATATTCATGTGACTGTCTACCTACTCTGCCAGATACCAAACCAGTCACCTGCTTTGCAGAACTGACGATGTCTATGTTTTCTGGATGCCACAGAGTGAGGCAGGTTCCCAATGGACTCTGCATGTCCTTAGGAAACTTGGATTCCATAGACGAGGCCTCCAGGTTCAGCCTGTTTTTGTATAAGGTACATTTAGTTATGTTCTCCTCCTGGAGCTCACCTGTCAGTTGTGTTGCCAGCTGACTTTCCCCTCCTTTAGGACTATCTCTGGTGTTCTAGCTACAGCCAGAGCTCTCAATACCAGGGCATTTTGAATCCCCCCACACTCCTCCTCTTGGGGTTGGCTCAGCAGAGGGCAGGCCCACAGACTGAGCAGCCTTCTCCTAGGCCCAAAGCCAGGCAGCCATGTGCTTCCCATATGGCTTGTTCTCCCAGCATGGTCTGTGGACAGTGGCCTTAGGGCTGCACCCTTAGCAGGTACTCATCTGCTCGGTCCTAAAGTTGCTTTGAGCTCTAGAGAGTCAGGGGTCTTGGCCACCCTAGCACTGACTCCTGCTCCAAAGACATCTGTCTGAACCATACTCTGCTCTGTCCTCCCCTACCTCATAGTCCCTTCCCTTCCCTAGGAAGAGGTCTACTTACAGGTGGCCTCCGAGAGGGCAGTGGTGCCTTCCAAGTCCCTTGCATCCCTGTTCTGCAGAACGTCCTTCCAGGGGAGAACCATTGGGACTGCAGTGGTTGGTGGCCAGGGGTGTTTATTGAGTCACAGAGCTTCTACCCACTGGGTGACAGGAATAGGGCACAGCATTATAGGTGCTTATAATCCTCAAAGCCTGCTTTCTGCTCAGTGTGACTGGGTATTGGCTGCTGCGGATATGACAGATGCGGCTCCTGCTGCTGCCCTTATCACTACCAGGGCTCAACAGGGGTGGGGCATCTTCATGACAGGACCAGAAGCACCTCCTCGACTTCCCCACTACCTCGTGAACCTAACCCAGCCCTGCTCAGGAGAGCCATTCTGTGGCCCTCAGAGCAAAGGTGGCAGCTTTCCTCTTCACACACGTCTTTCCTGAGATCCACTCCCACCCTTGGGAAGTCCCGGGACTGGATCTGCAGATGTCAGATCTGCTGATGTCCCCAAGTTTTGCCTACTAGGGCCACCGGAGACAGCTGGGAGCTGTGTATGTAGGGGAGCCCAGCAGGCTCCCAAGGAGACTATAGGTCCTCTGACGTGGAGTAACAGAAGCAGCAGCCCAGGAGTTTGGTCTCCATGTGATGGGACACTGAGCAGAGGAGAGCCAGAGCCTGACCTAGGCAGAGCCTTTGGGATGGAGTAGAGAATAGGGACATAAGGAGGCCAGGAAGTGGGGCAGAGCTGTCATAGCCCTGGTCCGAGGAAGCAACCTCTGCAGAATGTTGGAGCAGGCTTCATTGCAGGCAGAAAGGGGTGGTAAGGGAAGCAGGATCCCAACTGTCCCTGTGAGGCTTCTCTCTTCCCAAGCAAATGGGCAAACAGGAGGCTTCCAGCCTCCCAGGCCCAGGGGCCTCTCAAGATCAAGAGGAAACCGAACTGCCCTTTGGGCTTGTGCCGCATCAGAAAGCCAGTCCTGTAAAGTGGGGTTATACTGTCTTGTTCAGAAACACCTGTTTTAAAAACTGCACACATTATTTTTCGAATGTGTATTTAAATGGGGAAAATAGACTTTGAAATTACCCAGCAAGGAATGTGCCATTTCCTTGTCTGCTGCCTGTTGGTCCCTCTTCAGCAGGCAGTCTTCAGGCTGTCCTGGCCTGTCAGGTCTCCCTGAATTGTTCTTGTATAGGAAGATCCTTGAGAATATGGGGCTTGGGGCCGGATTATAGCTCAGCAGCATAAGTGTCTGCCTGGCAAGTGCAAGGTCCTAAGTCTGATTCCTGATACAAAAAACAAACAACAAAAAAAAAAAATGTGGAGCCTCATACCTCATCATAGTTATCTTCCTGGTGCTTCTCTGAGTCTGCAACTTTCCAGGGGCTTCCCTTTGCAGCCTTCACTTTATCCTCACACCTGGTGCCCAGCAGGGAGTACTGTGCCAGATGCAGATAGGACATGAATAATGGCTTCTTGTGCTGGCACAGCAGTGCACACGTGTAATCCCAGCTACTAGGGAGGCCGAGACAGGATTGTATCACAAGTTCAAAGCCATCCTGGGCAACTTAGAGACTTAATGAGACCCTGTCTCAAAATAAAAAATTAAAAAAGGGCTGAGGATGTAGCTCAGAGATCTGGGTTCAACCCCCAGTAATGAAAGTTTAAAAAAAAAAAAAAAGAATAATGACTTATCCCTAGACCAGCGCTGTGATCCCCTAGGCCTGGTTTTTCTCCAGGAACTGATGTGATCCTAATCTCAACTACTGTGGGTCAGAGCAGCCCCACCTTCCTTTTCTGAACACTTTTGGTGGAGTTAGGGCTGACTTCATCAAGAAGTTTGGGCAGGCAAGGATGGGCAAGGGAGGTAATGAGAGAATGGAAATCACCAAAGTATGTTACATACATGTACAAGTCTGCCAAAGTGAAACCCATTAATCTGTGTAACTAATATGCACTAACTTTAGAGAAAGTTTCCTACAAACCAAACTTGACTTTGATAGATAAGACCAAGAACTTCTCTCTCAGGGCTCTGCAATCACAGTCCAGCAGGTTGACTCTGAGGTCACCAGCCACAGAGTGCACACACCCTTGCCTGGCCTGCCCTTCTTACGGAGAAACCTCTCTTACTCCTGTGAGGTTGCCACTGGGGGTTCTATTGGTTCCTCTGCTGAGCTCATTGATGCTGAGATCTCAGCTGACACTGTGGTCTCAATGGCTATGGTGTGTGCAGCCTGACACATCCCTACCGGCCGTGGGCAGGAACCACCCTCCCCTGGGTTTGAGGAGTGTTCTGCTCAGCCAGTGAACCAGCTGTCTTCTGGATTTGAAGGCAACCTCCACCACTGATCACCTGGTAACCCTAGCAAGTGATGCCCCTCCCATTGCCTCGGTTTCCTCCCTTGTGAATGGGATAGTTGAGCCTGCTCAGTCCCCTGAGCACTGAAGCTCTTGGTTAACTGGCTGTGTTAGACTGGTGCCAGCTGGTTGTTGAGGCACACGCATAAGGTGATGTTCTGTGAGGGCTGCCTGGGGCGTGGAAGCTGCAGGTTGGACATTTGACTGCTGGATATGAGTCCCAGGAATGCGTTTGAGCTGCCATTGGGTGGCCAGTGAGAATGAGAGGGAGAAGCACAGGTCTTTCCCCAGCCTGAGGAGGGTACAAGAGGTAACAGAGGCTTGTGGGTCTGTGTGGGGCCCACTCAGCACAAGCTTTGCGCTTAGACCAAGGCATCAGGGCCAAGATCGAAACTTTTCAGAGATGTGTACTTCTGATGGTCATTATTTGAATGGAGTTATCATAAGGTTTTTTTGGGAAAACAGATGTCCTAACCATGGAATTAGGTTTCCTTGGGGGACTTTTTCTGCCTCAACCCCTCCTGGGAATTCTCAGCACATTTGAGGAGTAAGGCCGAGCAGGTACTTGCTGTGCTGCACGTGCCTCCCTCAACATATGGCTGTTGCTCATGGTGCAAGGCCTCCAGTGCAAGCCTGTCCTCAGCCCCATGCCTTTCCCTACCAGTGCACATCTGTGCTGTGGCTGCTGTAGATCACTTGCCTGCTGGGCCTGTGCAAAGGCTGCTGAAAAAGCTGGCCCCATGACAGAAGTCTGAGGGGTCCTGAGAAAAGCCAAGACCAAGAGTTAGCAGCTACAGTTGCTCCGGCCCAACTTTTTCTTCTTTCTAGCTTTCTGTAAGGCAACAATGTTAGTGCAATGGTTAGAGTTCTGTGGAATGTCCGTTCCTGATGCTCCCATGCCAGAGGCTGCCTGTGTCATATAACATCACCTTTCCCCCTGTGCTTTTCCACGTCCACCTGTCTCCTAAGGGGGGCAACAGAGTCAGCATCCCAGGTAAGGCCAGGACTTCCTTGGGCCTTGTTTTGTCTGTCCTGTTCCCAGCCAGACCTGTCTATTACAGCTGTCCCAGAGGACTCCAGGCTGGACTCTGTTGCTGTCAGGCCTGTGTGGTTAATGGAAGTCGCTCTCTGAGGCCATAAGAATTGCTGTGCAGGGCTTGGCTACCCTCATGACTGACAGAGGTTGGAGTGGTGTCTGCAAGTTGCAGACCTCTCGTAGGGTAAAGGGTGAAGTACGGAGCTGTGGACAGTGATCTGGGAGCCTGGGAGACTGCTGTGAAGGACCTGGCACAAACCCAACCACCAGCCTGGTGGTTTTGCCTCAGAAGCCCACAGCAAAGTTATTTTTTACTCCAATGTCACATCTTGCTGCTTTTTAAAAATACCGAACCA
>RJWM01006672.1:36442-82969 GCA_004363535.1 Dasyprocta punctata
GGGAGACTGAGGTAGGCGGAGCGTTGTGAGTTCGAGGCCGGCTTGGGCTACAACGCGAGCGCAAGGCCAGCCTGAGCTACACAGTGCGACCCTGCCTCGAAAAACCTGGGCTGGGAGTTTGGCTCAGTGCCTTAAGCGCCTGCCCTGGCAGGCGCGAGGTTGTGAGTTCAATCCCAGGTGCCGCAAAAAAAAAAAAAAAAAAAAAAAAAAAAAAAAAAAAAAAAAAAAAAAAAAAAAAAAAAAAAAAAAAAAAAAAAAAAAAAAAAAAAAAAAAAAAATACCGAACCATGAAATTCCTTTTCTGACTTTTTTTTTTTTTTTTTTTTTTTTTGTGGCACCCATTTCTTCAGGCTGGCCCCAGCAGTTCTGTGATGTCATGTTCAGGCTCCTGTGACTCATGGAGGCTGCTGAAATGCATGCAGTTCCTTTTCAGTAGGCTGCTCGGGAAAGGCTAGCAGGGAAGGTGGGGTTGCTGGACTCCTTGGTGGGCCAGGCTGCCCAACTGCTCTCTGGGACTCTTGGTATCAGTCTTTGCTAGACAGACCCTGGATTTTAAAGTAGTTGTGTCATTTTCCCTTAAGATTGGTCCTCCCAGGTGTGCCCAGACCCAACTGGTTAGGAAGGTATGGGGTTAAAGTTGCCTGCATAACCTTCTGATGATCCCTGCTTACAGCATGTAAGCAGCTCTCCTGGCTTGCCTCGCTCACAGCCAAGGCCAGGAGTATGGCTGTTTCTACCAAAGCAAGCCTTTCTCCATGTTAGCACATCTGGCCACCTGGAATACTCAGCCTGAAGGGGATTTACTTTGTGGACATCCATGAGCTACCTTTTCTACCAAGGTCAAGTTCAACACAGTCTGTGTCCCCACTGCTTGGGGTTTAGAGACAAAACACTTGTTGACCCTCTGTTAGAAGGCTACTTCCTGGGAGACAAGGGACTGAAGACACCCTTGTCTGGTCTGTGGCAGGGACACACTTGGTGTCTGATTCTGACCAGGTGCAGGGGGAGTGGGGAAGAGTGTTGGTATAGGTCCCTGGCTCCTTCCCAGCTCTGCTGCTCAGTTTGGCATTTTAGCCATAGGCATCTCTGGCTTTGTAACAGAGGGAGGCCGTGCCTTCCTCAAGTACCAAGCTGGGGCAGTGTGCAGCTCTCGCACAGTATGCAGCCTGCTAGCTGTCTCAAAACTGACTAGTGTTCACTATTGCACAGGGCCCTGGGTGACAGCTCCCATGGGCTTCTGGCAGAAAACTCTTGCTTTCCATCTCTCCCATCTGTGGTTGCATCAAAATGCACCCTCTCTTTAAAGAAGCTGCAGATTGAAGGCCCTGCCTGCCAGATGGGGCAGGCAATGTCTGTGATTACCTCTGGAGCCTGGGAATGTTCATGGTCGATCATCCAAGATTTCTTCTCAGACTCCAAGCAGGCTGGGAGTGTGGGGGAAGGGAGGCCTATGCAAGGACACTGCAGTCAGGTTGATTTGGGTGTGCCCTGAAAGGGACGGGGCTCCCGGTGACTTGCTCACCGTCCTTGGCTCCTGAAGGCCCTCCAAGGAAGGGTCAAGCACAGACCACAAGAAGGGCCTGTGAGTGCTGGGACTGACAACCCCAGAAGGGCTTGCATAGCTCTGCAATTTACTCTCCCTAACCAAGTGTCACTCTGACAAGGCCAGGGAAGCATGCACTTGGTCCTGTTACACTTCCTTCTTCCACTCACTCTGACCCAGGCCTGCACTATGGATGCAGACCCTCATCATAGCCACAGGAACGTCACCTAGGGTGAAGAGAGGAACCAGAAAAAATCCTTGATCTTAGCATGGCATGGTGTTTAGGGAGCTGTTCAACACACACACACACACACACACACACACACACACACACAGCACCGCATTCTGCTCTCGGCCCGGCTGGTGGCTCCAGAAAGCAGACCAAGATGGCAGGGCAAGGGGAGGCTGGGGTAAGAGCCTGCCCTGATGGTCACTGCCCTTCTTCCCTAGAGTGTTACTGTGGGGCAGGAGCTGCTGTCCAGCTTCCCACCTGCTGCCCAGCTTGCCAGGTGCTGAGATTTTCCAGCCTCCAGCAAGCTACCAAGCAGTTTCTCAGGCTTGGGTTAGTGGTTTTCCGTCAGGTCTTGGTAAGGGAGCTACTGTGTATGGGTTATTGGGAGAGTCAGCCTCTGGAGAAATGGGATGCAGAAGGTGGCCATGGGCAGGGTTTGTGCCTGTGCTGAGATCTGCACTCACCCTGGACTCAGGGCAGCAGAGCTGAGGGCACCTGGCTTCCAGGTGGCCTACACATGGCTAGTGAAGAGCTGCAAAGTCTTGTGGCACAGGTCTTCTCTCTGGGTGAGCAGTGCTTGATGGGTCCTAGAAACATTCATTTTTTACAAATAGTAGTAGGTGGGCCCCCTTTTATAGTTTCTTCATTTAGAAGAAGCAGTGATAATAAAGGTAAAACTATAAAGTCATGAGGGAGGCAGATTAGCCAAGATTCCTTAAACTGATGGCTAATCCATTGATGGAAATTAGTGTTTAATGTACTTCCTGAAGAGAGGTGGGGGCTGGGGAGGAAGCATGTCAGAGAAATCCTATATCCCTGAGACATGTGAAACAGCAGCTGGGAGCGTTGGGCTCAAAGAGCCAGAAGTTTTATTTGTGCTACTTGCAGGAGACTATGGTGGATGAAGGGGAATGGTTAAAAGATAATTGCTGAGGCCCAGGATATAGCTCAGCGGCACAGCGCTTGCCTGGCAAGCACGGGATCCTGAGTCCAATTCCTGGTACCAAAAAAAAAAATTTTTTTTTTCTAGAGCCAAGTGTAGTGGCACACACCTGTAATCTCAGCACTTGGTAGGCTGAGGCAGGAGGATCGCCCCAAGTTCATGACTGGGCTGGGCTACATTGTGCGTTCAAGGCCAGCTTGAACTTGACTCAGTACATACATACATACATACATACATGCATACATACATACATGAACAAGCAGTAAAACAAGCAAACAAGTAGCTAAGCCCAGAGAAATTGGGAGGACTTTCTTTAGATATTCTGGGCCTGGGTACTTGAGCATGCCAACATCAGGATGAGAGGGAATCTCTATTCCTCTGAAGTTTAGGCCTTAAAGCTTTCAGCCAGCATCAAATCAGTCCCAAGCAGCGAAGGGGAGGAACTAGGGTATTTCTTTGACTCTGGACTCCACTTTATCCACTACTACTTCCTGCTAATGCTAGGAGGCATCCTCCCTCCCCATGCTGACTGGCAGGATGGCCCCTCTTATACCTACCCACTATCCTTTCAGACCTGCCAACCCCAGGATCCAAGCTAGAGGGAGTGTTCCTCACCAGACAGGCAGGCTTATCCCCAGACTGGGGCTGCCCTTCAGCCATGGGGATCCAGGCGCTGTTTTCTGCATTCCCTCAGGGCTCAGGGCAGGTGTTTGGCCACCCCGCCTCAGTGCACACCTCCTGGGTGCCAAGTGCTGCCTGGAAGCAGGAAGGCAGTGATGAGCATAGACAGACAAGAACCTGTCGTGGTGGTGCTGGCACTAGAATGACTGCTACGGGCAGGCTCCTTGAAGGCCAGCATCTGTACCCTCTGACGCAAAGACTTTGTACCACAGACATTAGGCCCTGGACAGTGACTGGACTTGGAGGCAGAGCCTGGGTGTTGGGAAGGGCAGGAAGCCTTGGGGGCTGGTCCCCACACCCTGTGTCACTCTTGATACGTGGCAGCATCAGCAGGACAGGGCGTCTGTACACACATACATGCACCCACACACATAGACATACACTCAAAGACAGAGATCCAGCTAGGGCAGGTGGTGGGCCCAGCAGCCCCACTTTGTTTTGATAGCTCACAAGGCCCCACAGCAAAGAGACTCCCCTTTTATCACATCTGTTTTAGATCTTTAGAATCTGAGTAAAGTCAAAACCATACTACAGGGGAGATTAATTCCATGTTTTCCATTTTTGCAATGAAACCAAAGGAAAGTTAGATACTGTGTTCAGCACAGTTGAGGCTGGGGCTGTTGAGGCAGTGACCAGCCCGAGAACATTTCCTTGAGCTTGGCGTGATTGTCCCAGTGGTGAGACAGGGTGACTTTGCTCTCTCCTTTTGACCCATGTCTGCTGGGACTCCCTACCTCCTAATAATTCAACTCCTGTGTTGTCAGGGGAGGGACTAGAGAGTCCCAAGCCCTCTAGGGAGACCTCCTGGGGGAGCCCAAATCAGCCACAATCCTGGAAATGATTAAAGGTAACTTTCCATCACAGGAGAACTTTAAGAAGCAACCAGACCACCATGTGCCCTGATGCCTCAGACCCTCGCGGGCCTGATAGTAGCCCAGCCACTTTGGAGCCTCAGCAAGCCCCATCTGTGCCCACGGTTACTCCCCCACCAGCCCTGAATCCTAAAGCCCAGCTGCGGGAGTAGCTGGAGGAATCATGCTGCCCATAGTGCAATCCTATACTCAGCCTGGCAAAGCAAGTTCTGCACAAACATTAGCTATTAATATGCGTGTGGTAGTGACCACCGAAGCGATGCATTTTACAGACAAGGAAACCGAAACCCTGAGTGAGATAACTTGCTAACTTACTCAAGGTCACTTGGCCTGTAGTAGTCACGTTCCTGTTTGAACTTGGGTCACTCTGCATTGGAGACTGTGCTCACCACATAGGACAAGCTCTCCACTGAGAATCACTCTGGTGATGTTTCTCACAGTGTGCTGAGTATGCTGGGAGCAGAGAGCTTGAGGAGTGTCTTGGTGGGGAAGTTGGATCAGCCTTCTGGGAACCATAGGGCACCAAGCTCTGCACCAAGGAGTCTGGCCGTAATTCTTGAGCTCTCAGACAAGGAAGGGACATGGTCAAAGCTGTGAGGAGGACGGGGAGTGGAGGTGAGTAGGGTAGGGGGAGTCACGAGAGGGCAGAGGCCTGGGGATAGGATGAGCAGGGCTGGTGGGAGATGAGCCCCAAAATGCCAAGAGGGAAGTGCCTGAACCCAGTGCACTGAGCCAGCGGTGGGTGCCTAGTGCAGGAGGAGCCCAGTGGGATGGGGCAGCCTGCCTGACTGATGACGAGCTGCCTCTCAGATCCCTGACAGACTGGCCGTGCAGATGGTCCCCTGGTTGGTATGGCACAGCAGCCAAGGGGTCTTAGGACAGCTTGGCCCTGCTGTGCTCACCATTCCCACCCTTCCTTCTCCCAGGCTTCCCTGTCTCTGCCCAGTATACTTCCTGTCTCTCATCTGAGTTGCTTCCCATGTCACCCATCATACAGATGCCCAAGTTCCTGGCTTCTCTGCCAGCCCAGGGCAGAGTGCTTGGTAGACACACAGTTAGGTGTCAGTGTTGTACCTCCATCTGTCAGTCTGGTTCAGTCACCCTGCCCACCTCTAGGCTACCTGTCTTCCAGCTGTTGGAGGAGACCCAGAAGGGACCTGCCACCCTAGAAATCAGTGTCAGTCACTCAGAGGGGTCCTGCGTAGCATCTAGCAATGGGGCAGGACGTGGACATGAAGAAGTGCCCTGGCCAGGGTGAGCAGGGATCTCTGGGAGGAAAGGGTGCCCAGAACTAGAGGAGCCAGGGGTGTAGACGTCTAGCCAAATGTCCGAGAAGCTCAGGTCACCCTGGTTCTTTTGTCCCTCTAAGATGTTAGCCACTGCCTGTGGTGACGCAGCAGCTCTGCCCAAAGGCAGCCCAGGCAGGACTGTGCACAACCTCATCAGTGCCTGGGAGCCCCCAAGAGCCAGTCTCTTATTTGCTGCATGTGGTGGGTGCCTGGCAAATGTTGGGGAGTGGGAGATACGGATGCTCCCAGCAGGATTCCGAGAGCCCCATGAGTGTCCTGTAGCCCTTTGCGCTCCCTCCAGCTTCCACAAGAGAGGCCTTTAACAAAGATGGAAGCAACAGTGGCCCTGTGAGGAGCAGATCATGAAAGGAACTTGTCTTGTCTCTGAAGGTGTGCCCTTGGTCTGTGCGCAGAACTGCCAGTCCAGTGCTCGCCATCCCGCTGCCGTAGGACCAGGCAACAAAGTTCATTCTGGAGCCAGTGCTGTGTACACTGGCCACAGGCGGTGACAGCACCGTCCTTCCTTACCATATCTGCTCAGAACTGAGTCTGGTGACACAGCCCCAACTGTGGTATCGTCCTTGCTTCCTTCCCTTTCTGACTGAGAGCCCTTGGGCCCCTTCTTGTGGCCACCGTCTCTCTTCCCTGCTCATCCATCCACCTCAGGCCAGCCGCACTGGCCTCCTACGCAAGAGTGTACTTCAGAGCCTTTGTATTTGCTGTGCCTCGTGCTTGGTAGCACGTCCGTCAGCCCATCTTGTGGCATTTCCTCACAGAGGCCTTCCTGCCAGAGGTGGCATCTCCTTCACGCATCTGTCAGCCCCAGAGCAGGTGAGCCATGTTGGGGCTCAGTCCCTGTGGGTCAGCCACACCCTACCCTGTTCTCCTTGCCTTCTTTCAAAAACAAATGCAAACTGGGATGAAGTAGGAAACATGAGAATTGAGAGGAAAGAGCTGAGAAAAAGAAGGACAATCCCACCTCAAGAACAGCCAGGAAAGAAAAAAAAAAAACTCAACATAGCTGAAAAAAAAAAGGAGTTCAAGGGCCGGGATTTTGGCTCAGTGGCTTACAGCTGGCAGGTGCAAGGTCATGAGTTCGATCCCTGGTGCAATTTTAAACAAACAAACAAAAAAAAAGATTAAGAAGGGAGTTCAGATTATGGGGAAGTTAAAAAAAAAACCTATGGGGAAGTGGGGAGACTGGAAGTAGGTGGTCAGCTGGAAAAAGAAGGGACAGAGGAAAGGTCTGCACTGGGGCCTGAGTGAAAGGGAATGTGGGCAAGAAGGCTGGCGCGTTACTCCACAAGGCGGAGGGGCAAGCAGGCCCATCGTACCTGCTCCCATATGCTGTGTCCCCACTTCCGAGAGCGGTAGATTCATTCCCCAGGAAGCTGGGAATTGGTGCCTCCACGGGATACCCAGAGAACTCTTTCCCTGGCCTGTGCAGCATCCATAGGGGTACTGTGACTACTTGTGCCCCTTCCCAACTATAAGTCAGGCAGAGGATCACTGTGGTGCCCCAGATTCCCAGGTGCCTGTCAGTAAAGTCCTCTGAGCCAGCACTCACCCTTGGCCACCTCAAAGGCCAGCAGAGACGCACAAACCTGGCTCTGTGCGTGGGCCATTGTGTGTGTATGAGGGGTGATGCAGGAGCAGGCGTGGCTATCCTGGGCCCAAGAGCCTGGTGGTTCCCGGCAAGCCTTCAGCAGACACGAAATAGCTGCACAGTGGTGGAGAAGGTCAGCCTCTGAGGTGAGGTGCACATGAGCAGGGGCATCTGTGTTTCTCTTCCACTCGGCATGGAGACCAGGTGCCAGACATGCCTCTGAGGACTGGCATCTCAGTGCAACTGCTCTGGGTACCACTATAATTTTTAGGGGACTAAAAATAAAAGCCTGTCACTTTAAAACCAGTTCTTTTTATACCATGCTCAGAAGGCCCTTTAGGGTGTTACATAAAATGTCTTACACATTCTGAGCTGTGAGTGAGAGAAGACGCACTCACCCTGTGAGTGTTGCCCCTGCAGGAGACAGATCACCACATCTTTCTTCCCTGCGCAGGAAGTTGGGACTCAGACAGAATGCCATTGTTTCCCTGTCCCGGGAGAGTCTTCCTCGGAGAGCTCAGGCGATGATGAGTCATGCTGGAAACCAGCTCCGCGCTGTGCTCGTGGTTTTGACCCAGCACTTGAGCACCTGCCTGCTGTTGTTCACCTGAGTTGGGCAGTCCCTGCCTGGTTTCCCCCTGAGGAGTCACCCTGCTTCCACAGGGCTCAGCCACGTCACCTGCACTGTCCTGAGTCCTCGCAGGGCCCTCGGCTCACCTGCTGTGGATTCTCCTCTCTAGGACATGGGCCTGTGGACTTACTGCCCTCCCTCCTTCCCCCTCCCTTCGGCCTCCCCAGTAATGAGGATGGTCTCAAAGATATGAAGCAACTGCTGCTGACCGTACTGCTTCCCAGACCACCCCCAGGTCTGCCTGGCCTTTTCAGTTCTCTCAGAGGGGCCCCACCCTCTACCTGTCCCATCTGGGCCTGTTCTTGACCCATGCCTAGGCCTCAGGGAATATGCCCTCTCTGGCATTCCCCCATGTGACTCACCACCAGGTGGTGTTGGTGTAGTCTTTGTGGTCTGGTTTTGTCCACTTGCCTTCTGAGCTCCCCTCCCCAGGTCCAAGCCACCACCATCTCCTCTCATTCTTGTCTCCGCCTGGCCTTCCCACAGCCTTGCAGCCACTTCTAGACCATCTTCATGTAGCAGCCAGAGGGGTCTATCCACCTCCCCGCCCTGTCCCACAGAGGGTGAGGACACTGCCAGCATGGCCTGAAGGATCCGGCTCCCTCTCCTCTCTCCAGAGTAAGGCCCTCCTCCCTTGCTCTCACATATAGGTGCCTTTGGCTCACTCCTGCTCATTATTTTCCATCCTGCCTTTGTGCACACTGTTCCTTTGTCCCCAGTGCTCAGCCTGTCTCTCTTGTCTGATGAGTTCGTTCCTCACCTCCTCAGGGACACTTGAGGCCAGCCCTATCCAGTCTTCCCAGCACAGCCCAAGGTCTGTGTGATTGCCCCAGCATATGCTACCTGGAACCACCACACTGTGCAGGCCCATCAACACCTTGGCCAGACACTGGCCAGCAGGAAGAGGTGCCCATTGAGGTTTTGAGTGAGGGAAGAGTGTCTAGGGCAAGGTTGGCAAATTTTTAGGTAGTGGATATTCTAGGCTCTGTGGGCCTCAGAGTGTCTCACAGGAAGCAGCTACAGAGGTACAGAAGCCAACAGGGCAGGCAGCAAACCTTTATAGAAATGGGCAACTGGCAGTCGTTTGCCACCCCTTCACAGAGAAACAACAGAATACAATCAGTAACCCAAAGAAGTGTTTCAGAGACCAGAGCATTCCAGGAAAAGATCGTGGCCTCCTGGAAATTGCTGATAACAAGAACAAAATGCGGTTCAGAAACAAGCCCCCAGGTGACCCTCTGACAGTTATGACCTTAATGATAAAACCTCTACACTCCAATGACATCTCCCCATGAGGCTCTGTCACTCTGTCTTCAAGGGATATGACTCTGGAAGGCAATGTCAGGTAAGGAATGACAGTGACCCCTCTTCCTGACTTCCTGTCACTCTGATTTAGCCCAGTCTTTGAGGGTGGGCACCCAGCGGTGACCAAGGCGTGTTTTGGGGCTGATCACTTGGGCTGCAGTGGTGTGAGTGTTCCAGTGAAAGAAAGCATCTGAGGGGAAAGTGTCAGCGCAGTTCCATATTGCATATCTA
This sequence comes from Dasyprocta punctata, assembly GCA_004363535.1. Classification (NCBI taxonomy): domain Eukaryota; kingdom Metazoa; phylum Chordata; class Mammalia; order Rodentia; family Dasyproctidae; genus Dasyprocta; species Dasyprocta punctata. Next base: position 45,776 of record RJWM01006672.1, read on the forward strand.
GCAATAGATTCTTGTTAGTATGTCCTTTCGTCCTTATATTGCCTTTTCATGACTCAAATGAATTATTCTTTAGTGATAATTTCCAATGTAAATGTTTAGGCAGGGAAGAGACTGCATTTCATGATAAAGGATGCCTGAGACCTGGAAGAGCTTTAGAGTGTTACTAATGGCATGCAGGCTGCTAGATGATCCCAAGGCTGTCTATTCCACTGCAAGGAGCCTCTGCTCATGTAACCTGGAGTGGCTCTGAAAAAGGACAGAAGGTAGCCACTGCTGTTGAGGGCCAGGATCCAAGATTTTCTTCTCAGCTGCTTACATCGGGCATCAGGGGTGAAAGTTGTATGGTGAGAGACAAGCAGGTATTCTGAGGCCTCAGAACCAGCAGCACTGTGATAAGACCAGAGGTGAGTGGAGGGAGCAGGCAGAAGCCAGGCCTCTACCTAGGCAGGCTCAGTGGAGGGAAAGCTAAGGTGCACGCCACCTAAGGCTTTAGCGTGGACTCTGAAGCCAGGCTACTGAGAAGGGCTGTTGAAAAGTGCTGGGTATGCTGAGGGCACTTGGTGAAATTGTAAGCATTGCATGAATGTCTGTTGCTAAGAGAAGCTCATAGAGCAGTGTCAGGAGTCCCCAGAGCCCAGTGCTGGGACTTCTCACTAGCCTCCCTGAGTCTAGGCACCACACCCCAGTTAGAATTTAGGAATCAGCTACCAGGGCAGCACAAGGGCCAGGCAGAGGGAGTGAGTTGCCTAGTTCCTATAAGGTTGACAGGAGGAACCTTGCTATGGGAGAATCTGAACTCCCCAAGAAAACAGTCCCAGGGGTGGGCCATATTTCCTGGCTTCCTTGTCCAGACAGGTGCCTGAAAGCCACAGGCCCATGGATTATCCATGTCAGGCAGGTGCTTTCCTCTTTTGGCATCTGCCCCCTGCCTGCTCTTCCTTGAGGACCTTTTGAGGGACTGGAGCCAGAGGTGAGCAGTATAGGTCAAGTGTCAGCTCTTATTTGCCGTTGAATAAAAGAAAATCACACTGCTAGGCCGTAGAGTTTGGACTATGAAAGACTACAGAAGTGTTCACCTTTGAAGTACTCCTCCACCTGGGGATATAGCTCAGCGGCATAAGCACCTTCCTGGCAAGTGCAAGGTCCTGAGTTCAATTCTTGGTTCCGAAAGAAACGGGGAGGGGGAATGGAGGAAAGGAGAAAAGGAAGAAAGCACTCCTCATCCTCCAGGCCCAGTGTGGCAGGAGAATTTCCAGGACCTGACGCAGAGCCTGAGGCCAGGTGAGCAGCTTGTGTGGCCAGACCATGGAGCCAGGGTGCGGCGTGAGCTCCCATGTGTGGCTACCTCTGTCCTCTGGACCCTAAAGCAGCAGCATGTATTTACTGAGCTTTCCTCTGTGCCTGACACTGGTGTGGACATGTGTTCATCTTCCACTGCTCCAAACTACCAGGTAAAGGTTAAGTATATTGTCTTAGTTACTTTCCTCTCCTTGCTGAGACAAAACACCCAACATCCAAAATTAGGAAAGGAAAGGTTTATTTAGCTCACAGTTTGTGGAGGTTTCAATCTGTAATCAGCTGGGTCCAAGGCATAGTGGTACATGGCAGAGGACAGCAGTTTATGGTGGTGGAAAACAGCACAAGCAGCAAGAGCAAAAGGGGAGGAGCACAGAGAGAAGACTCTTTCTGTCCTTTATATTGTATGTAGGCCACACCCACTTGGGTGTCACATTCACACCCATAATCCCAGCATTGGACCATGAGTCATTCACAAACTCTAGAAGCCTACCTCCAAGACCACATGAGGCTTTGGGGGGACATCCAGACTCAAACCATAACATACATCATTAACAAACATACATGATGTGGCCAAAAACTGGTCCTCGCATATGTATGCCCCCATACATGCTCTATGCCACCCCAGGTGCTCTTCTTCCCTCCTTGCCCACGCAACTGGGGAAGCAGGGTTGTACTGTGGTAGCCTACCCTGGCCACCCCTGCACCTGGTCTGCCAGTATTCCTGCCTGTCTGCACCACCAGCCCCCAGTGTGATGCTGCTCACATGCCCCTGATAGGACCTTCCTATGTCATGTAGAAGGAAGGCACATCAGCAAAATTTAAGAACAGGATTTCTATATTGGCTTTTTATTTTTTCTGGTTTTTTTAAAACAGAATCTCACAATATATTTCAGGTTGGCTTGGACTCTATGTAACCCAGACTGGCCTTGAACCTGTGGCAATCCTACTGCCTCAGCCTGCTGGGATTACAAGCATGCACCACCATACCTGGCTAAACAGGATTTCTAATTTCAGGGGGAGTGTGTGCGTGTGTGTGTGGGTGTGGGGAGAGACTGGAATCCCATGCACACTGGAGTATAATTGTTAAAAATATGTGGAGAGAACATCAGATGTGGCTAGGTGTTCAGTAGCCTTGGCTCTGCTTGTGGCCACCACCCTTCCTTGGTTCAGTAGGATTGGAGGCAGAAAGGACAAAGAAAGTAGAGACCATACATAAGCATGATATGACTCTGGACCAGGAAGGGGAGGCTGCAGGTCTGAAGAGTGCAGGGCTTTTAAGTCTGCCTTTCTGTAATGTACTAGGAAGTACCCCCTTGAAGCTCAGAACGGAAGCACCACAGCAGGGCCGGCATCCTCCATTTGGAACTAGTTGTGAAATAGCTCTGTTCAAAGGAGTCAGTATCAACCCACTTAATGACCACATCCCTGCTGAGCTGCGGTATGGGCCGCCATGGAACTAAGTGGAGGCTCCTTGTGCAGCTATGGGCTCAGCACCTCACCTGCCCATTTTCTTGGCCCATTGTCTCCATGTTTTAACTTGGGTTCCTGTGAAAAATTAAAATAACAGGCAGAATAGGAAATGCAGCAGACTGGGCTCCCCCATGGTGGCCTTGAGTCCAGGCTGTGTTTCAGCAGGGGGCTGGGTAAAGTGATGTGGGTTGTGCGAGTTTCCCAGCAGCCAGTGGAAACTTCCAGGAATGCTGCTCAGGCCAGCTGAAAGCTCTTTCCACTACCACTTTTACAAGATGCAGACCTTTCCCTGACCAGCGCTGGGGATATGGCAGTCTCTTTCAGCTCAGCTCTGCCACTTAGGTGCAGTTCATGTGCCAGGGCAGTCATTTCTCAGGCTGTGTCCTGTGACCCTGGTTCAGAGCCTGTTCATTTTCTGAGACCCTCATTGGCAGCTGATGTGTGCAGAATCTGCAAAACTTTATAGTAGCCTTCAAGGGAAAGCCCTCCCTAAATGTTTCAATGTTATATTAAGTGTATGCAAGGAAAGTTTTCTTTCCACTGGACCAAGGCCCAGAGCCTGCATGGAGCTTTGGGAGGGGAACAGAACCTCTTGGATTCACCTTCCTCCAGTGAAGTTAATGTACCCCTTCTAGTGCCTGCAAGCTGCACCATGGAGAAATCAAGTTTGCCATGTTCACGGTGGCCTTGTGCATGTGGCTTCCTCCACAGTGGGAGCACTCAGCAGCCCTTGATGAAGGCAGAGAAGTGGCAAACAAAGCCATCATGCCAACCTGGGCCAACCCGAGCGAGTGTCAGGGTGGGCGTGGCAGGGCTGTGATGAGCTGGCCCTCCAGCAGAGGTGGACAGTGCTGTTCTTTACTGACACTGCCCAAAGCGTGTCTGGAAGTTGCATTTGTAAGGAACGAGGGCTCACCCTCAGGAAGGCAGCATGATTACACTATGGACAGAGCGGCCAGTGTGGGTCTAGCTCCCCAGGGGTTGGCACCACACTGAGTTACCTATGTTCTGAGCTTGAGGTTACCCGTCCTGCTTAGAGAAGAAGAGAAAATGACCAAGAGACTCAGTGTTGTCACTTGCCCATGACTGCCTTGGCCTGACCTCATATGACATACTCCTAAGGTGATCCTATTGGATTCACACAGAGACCTGCCCAGCCTCTCAGAGATTCCTGGGAGAGAAGGGCCATGGCTGCCAGCAGGATCCAGATGAAGTGCCTTCATTTGTTACTGTTTCCTTGCCTCTGGAACAGGAATGGTCAGTGGTCTTGTCGTTTATGAACAGAGCCTTTCCCACAGGGAGCAGGTTGTACTCCAGCCTAACGCCAGGTTACCAGGGTTGGGGATGTGTGACCCATGGTTTTCTAAGGTGTCAAGAGCTCTGAGACCTGCTGTCTGCTTTCCCTCACAGTCTCCTCCCCCTGCCCACGAATCCTAGGGACCAACTACCCAGAAACAGGAGCAATGGGCGTGAAGACAAAGGCTTTCACTGGCAGCCACCAGGCAGAGCCCCTTATCCAGGAAAGCCAGCACCTGGCATCTGGGTACTAGGCTGCACCAGCTAAGTAGGGACTGACCATTGGGATCCCGAGGGCAGCTGGGTCGTCTCTCCATCCTGAGCCTGACCACCATTTATTTTACAGACAGTGTCCATCCTCGAACAGCGGTTGACACTGACAGAAGACAAGCTGAAGCAGTGTCTGGAGAACCAGCAGCTAATCATGCAGAGAGCAACACCATGATCAAGGGAGCAAGAATCAGGAGCTCAGTTGATTTGGAGGGTGGCAGGCCAGGGATTTGTACTGTGGGACTTGGGGAAATAAAGGACTTCAGCTCTGAGGGAATCACATCTGTACCGAACCCCAGGGATGAAGTGCTTGTGCCTTCCACCTTGCTGTTTGCACCAAGGGCTTCTCCACTTGCAGCAGAGTTGTCCAGGCCAGGGTCCACCCAGAAAGGATGCATGAGACCCAGCTGAGAGGACTACATTTAGCTTGACGTAAAAGAGCTACATGAAGTGTTTGCTACCTTCAAGACCTAAGACTGCAGGCTTCTCTCTGAAGAACCTTGCCTTTCACTCACCTTATCTCTCAACCATGTGACTGGCTTTTCTCCCAGTACAGCTTGGAATTTGTCTGTTCTTTGGTTGGATAGACCAGGAGTTTTGTCTACATCTAACAAAGGCTCATCTGAGTCAGGTTTGTCCAGGAATAAACAAGCTTTGTAGAGTGGGCAGTGGCCTTGATTTCTGTTCCACATATGTTCACGGGGGGTTAGTGACTTCTTTCTGCATGTGTGAGAGCAAAGGAATGTGAAAATTAAAACTGACTTTGTAGATCTTCTTGTAGGAATGGCTTATTTTGGATGAGACCTAAGCAGTCTTCCCCCATCCCCAGAGGTACAAATGGAAAATGAAAATGGCAACTTGGGAGGGCCCCTGCACTCAGGCCAGGACACCCTTGTTTACAGCTGTTGAGGGCGTTGGGGGAGCAGGGCAGCCAGAGCCTTCCACATACCCACCTCCACCAGGCTGCCCCTCGGTCTTCTGTTGAGAAGCCCATGTTTCCATCTCCTCGTGAGGGTTTCTGTGGATCCTTCCTCCACATTTGTCGGGGAGTATTTTCCATGTCTATGTGTCCTTCATGCCTTCAGCACCTGGTGTCTTGGGTCCTTATCCTCCACACCTGCCCAGGCTGGGAGGGAGGGGTGCAGTGTTAGATCTCCTGGGAGTTGTTGGTACCACATGGTTAGGGGACCCCAGCCTCTGTAGCTTCCAGGGGGAACAGTGCCTGAAAACTTCAGAGCCTGGGATGACAAGGGGCCAGGCTGTGTTGAGTTCTGGTGAACAGCTAGGTTGGGGAAGTCTGCCTGCACAGGGCAAGGAGAGCCGAATTCTGGGGTTGCAAGGTGTGTGCTACACCCAAGCCATTGTAGAGCATGAGCTCAAAGGAAGCCCATCACTCCAACCCAGCCAGTCCCATAGGACCACTGGGCCAACGTCAGGGACAATTCCCTTGAGCTATGCATGGGAGAGATCTGCCGATGCATGGAAGAGCCTGGTGGGCTCAGTGGTCTGAACTGGCAGGTAAGGCTGTCAAGTTGTCTTGGGAGGTGAGAAGCACCCCATCCCTACAGACTTAAGGAGAGCCAGGGCAGCAGAGTTCAGCCTGCTTGGCTTGTGGGACCAGCCTTGTTCTCCTGCCTGTGCCAGATCTCCCCTGTGACCTGCCCTAGGCCGCCTGTTCTGGCTTCAGGACCTGGACTTGGAGTTCCCAGGTGTTGGGACTTGATTTGAACAACGAACCCAGAGGAAATTCATCTCCAGAGTCAATGGTCCATGGCTGAGGACAGCAGAACCCAAGCAAGGTCTCCAAGGCTTACATGACAGTTCTTGCTCATGGGCCAGACCAGGGTTGCTGTTGTCTCTGTCTCAAGTTTATACTATGGTAAAGTTTAGAAAAAATGAATTTAGGGAGATGATCTTGGCATAATGTGGTATTGCCATGGTGAGTTATTGCCAGTGGAAGTTTCACCCATTGTCAGATGTTCTCGAGGGAGCACTCCCCAAATACACTTTTTCTTGTAGGGTGGTGACAGCCCAGCCCACCATGGGCTGTCTCAGTGAGCCAGGCCGCAGCTGTGACCAAGCTCGGCTAGGCTTTCATGCACAGAGCTATATGGGCTGCCTAGAAAGGCTCACTATGATGGACAGAGGCCCTCCTGAGGCATCTCTGCATGTTTGTGCTCGAATACCCCCTGGCGGAGCCATGAGCTGGTTGTGGAATTTGGAGCACCTGTGATTCATGGTAGGCAAGTGCTATACCATTGAGCTACAGCTCTTAGCCTACAAGTACAGTTTGGTGTGCTTGTCTTTTAAATAGGGACCTACCTCTGCCCAGAGCAGAGCTGTGGAGGGCCCAAGGCCTTAGTTTGGGGCCAAGTTCTTCCCAAAATTCATGTCAGACCCAAGCTGGAACCTCACTGTTCTGGGAATCTGGAGTCCAAGGTCATACCTGGGGGACAGGGCAGGGGGTCTTAAGGAGCTCTGACTCCTGCGGGCCCTGTCTAGCCATTTGCACCCTCCTACTCAGTGAAGACACAGCAGAACCCTGAACCGAACAAACATCTAGGAGGGTGAGCAGATAGGACTGGGGGTGGGGGCGAGGGTGGGGCCTAGGTGGTCTCCAGGTAGCTGGGTGAGGGTGGGGACCATGTGACAAAGCCTTTCTTGTATCTCCCAGATGACATTCCCTGTATCCCTATCCCAGGCGTCCCTGGGGCTGGGCTATTACCAGTTCCCACTCTTGCTGCCAAGCACAAAAGCAGCCTTCTGGAAACAACGTCTCAGCTCAGCCCTCATCTCTCCTAATTTTGGATTTTGGTGACTGAGCTCCCAGAAAATCGACTTGCAGTTCTGTGTGTAGAGTTGTCTCTGTCTCTCCTTCTGTTAGCAAGATGGGTTAAGGACCTCTGCAGCAGTTCGCAGCCCCCTGCCCGACCCCACCCCACTTCATGTCCTCATCTTCCCATGTGAAAGAAAAAGTACCACTCCCTTTGATCTCTGATCAGATCCTTTGGGGTTCCAGGAATGAACCCATACTTCCTGTTGGAGAAGCTGAGGCAGGCCATGTGTGCTTGGACCACTGAGCCAGGCAGCCCCCCATGAAGAGCCTTTGGAGCCCACTCCCAGCTGTGGCAAACGCCTCCTTTCTGCACCACCACACCCTGGAAATGCCAGTCAGGCTGAGTCAAGGGGTCCCGAGGCCTGTGAACTCTTCGCTAGAGTTGTCAGCACAAGACAGCCTGCTTTGGAAACACTGCCGTGCTCCTACTCAGCACAGTCCTGGGCCTTCTTTCCTGTAATCTGCTGGTCATAGCTGCGTGAGTTGTGGCAGGGTGATGCGGACAAGGGCAGAGTGTCAAGTGAGAGCTAGGTCAGGTTGTGGCTCTTCCCCATCCACCCCAGCTCTGAAACTTTGGAGAGTCCCTGTTTCAGGTCCCTCTTTGTAAGACAGAACCTGCCTCACTGGGCACTAATGTGAGTGTTGTCAAAGGGTGACTGTCCGCGTCACCCCACAGCCAGGCCCTTTCGCTGGGACTTGGCTTCATGTGTCGGTGGGCACAGGGGCCTCACGGTCCTAGGGTCCTTCTGGCTCAAATTCTCACTGCCAGTACAGTTGTCTCCTAATATCTGTTCCTCCCTCATTCGTTCCTTCCCTCCATCCCTCCATTCCTCCCCTTTCTCTCTTTAATATGAGACACTTTATAAATTTGTGTGCCGTCCTTTTGAAGGGGCCGTGCTGATCTCTGAATTGTTCCAGTTTTAGTATATGTGCTGCTGAAGGGACCACACTATCTCCTAATCTCACCCTCTCCCCCACCGTCTGCACCCCCAGTGTTGAGGAGGAAGTGGGCCGCTCTACACCCAAAGAGATTAGCATGGCAAAGCTGCCTCTTCTGCTTCACTGAGGCCCCACCACTCCAGCCAACGCAGGCTCGGGGGTGAGTGAGTGTCATTGCCTGGAATCCCGGAAACCCAGCCCGCTGAACAAGCAAGAGCATGGTGAGTCATCCTCCTGTCCCAGCTCTGTCATTAACCTCACCTTCCTAAATGACTTAAGATGGGCCCCCGATGACTGCACCGGAATTGGTGTATGGCCATTTACATGGGACAAAGAGATACAGGGTTCTGTCCTTGCCAGGTCCCCCCACACCACCACCACCACCACCACCACCACCCCCCGCCCCGCTCCACCCTGTTCCACCTGGCCTAGGCTGAGGAGAGAACCACGCTAAGGCAGCAGCGGTGGCTGACGTTGACCCAGGCACCTGGGCATTGCTTCACTTCCTGTGAGCCCACTCCAGCCAATGTGCCCTGGCACTGTGGGCTCACTCCTTGGCCACTTTGGGGAAATAGCTCTAGAAGCTTTACACTTTCTCCCTCCCCATGAAGGGCCGGGATGTGGGCCCTCATGACCATGCTCAGGCTGGGACTAGAGCCCGCCCAGAGCGCCTGCAGCAAAGCCATTAGGAAGCGTCTGTGCCAGCCCCTCCTGCCAGCACTGCCATGTGGAAACTCTCCCAAGAACCTATTAATAGAGCAGGGCCAGGGAGTGTTTTTACTTTAGGTGAGGGCACCTAGGCCCCAGTTTTCTGGAGCACAGACCGTGGCAGGAGCCCTCACCCTCCCACTCTGCCCTACCACCTGTGAGAACTCTGCCTGTGGGACAGGGACCTCAGCAGGAGAGGAAGTGATGTTTTCCTGCTGCTTCCTAGTCTTAGCTCAGCACAAGTGTACGTTTCAGAAAGTGGGACTTTGGCACATTTGGTGGGTATCCTGTAGGCAGAGGTCTGGCCTGCAACAGCCAGGACAGTGTCACGCAGCCACACACACTGACACCAGCGCCTTCCCAGCTGGGCACCTGGTCTTGGCATGGAAGTCAATCCTGGTTTTAGGACCACAGTATCCCTGAGTACCTGGACCCCATGTTAACCTGCGTGTTCTCTTGGTCTCAGACCTGGCTTCTACCCACCCCAGCTAGTCTACTCTGTGTGCTTCCTTGGCTGGACTCAGACTGGGGCCTTGCTATGATCTGGCAAGTCTCTCTAGAGCCGTCCAGCTCCCTGGGGCCTTGCTATGATCTGGCAAGTCTCTCTAGAGCCGTCCAGCTCCCTTAGAAGCTCTGATGGTGCCTATGCCACCTCTGCCCTGGGCCCCCCAAACTCTGGCCCAGCCACCCCAAAGACGTACTGTCATATCCAAGGTTGGGATGGGGACTGGCCCTTCTCTCAGGGGCAGCATATCACCTCTACTGCCAGCTCAGGGCCCAGAATCTTCCCACAACTGCTCCTGAATTTGTTCCTCAGAAGTCTCTGAAACACGGAGCAGGAAAATCCACGTAATTAGCCCTTGCTGTCCCTCCAGGCAGTGCACACATGCGTCTGCTAACTGGAAACAGAAGGTGCTTTCTGTCACAGAGGGCTGGGTTGCTGTAGGACTCCTTGGCTGGAGCTGTGACACTGACCACTAGTCCTGAGGTTCCCCCTCGTCCTTGAGCCATGTCCAGTTCCCAAGTGGATGGGAACAGAGCCACTTTTGAGGCCCCACAAGGCTGCCTGTGACCCTTTGAGAGGCGTCCCAAAGTCTCTTGGGGGCAAATATGTCTGGTCTTAGTGTCAGACTAGGGCAAGTCAGGTAGCGTTCCCTCCAGCCTCCCCCAGAAGCAGGAGGCAGCCTCCTGCTCAGGCCATCCTGCAGAGAAGCCCCCAAGGGGCCAGCTGAGATGGCGCCTGCGTGTTTCCTACTTGGCCTCCACTTGTGCCTTCGGCCCACCCCATCTCTTCTCAACCCTGCTGCCAGAATGCCAAAATGTAAGGCAAAAAATAGTAATAACAATCTCAACCCCCTTAAATGTTTCCCCAGCCTCCTCCAAGGACAAGCCAGGTGCTCACCACTGCTGAGGCCATACTCCTATCTGCCCTCCCCATCTACGCCCCGCATTACCCGCTAGCCATAGGGGCCTCCGCACTGTTCCAGCTTTGCACCTGCGGTCCCCAGTGCCAGGAAGGCCGGACTCCCAGAGCCTCCGCCTTCTCATCTGTAACATGGGGTAAGAGTAGGAGTGGCTCCACAGGGCTGTGAGAAGATTTGCTGAGACAATTCATGCCAAGCTGCAACAGCTCGCTTTGTCCTCACTGGGCAAACCCATGACTTAGGGAGGAGCTGAAGGGATGGGCCTCTAGCATCAGAGTCCTGTGAGCTAGACAGCGGGCTCAGTTTGTGCTGCCCACTGGACTCACCGAGGGCTCAGCTAGTGCTTCTGTGAGGGGGTCCATTTGCTTGGGAAGACCCCAGCTTCTACAGGTCTCTCTGGCCATCCCACATGCCAGCGTGTGGCTGACTCCTATACACTTTTCCCAGTGAGGCCCCAGCCACCAGCAAAGCCAGGTGCCCAGCACACGCCCCACAAGGACAGGGAGGGTGAGTGGCAGTCCTTCCTGCCCCATCCCGCCCTGTGTGCCAGTCTGCTAGCTGAGAGGGGCAAAGGCAGGAGCCAGGGCCAGCAGGTCAGTGATCTTGCTGAGCCAGGACCCTTCTGGGTGGAGGTAGCTGGACCTGATCTGAAGAAGCACCTTACTGTGGGCAGGCTAGGAGGTGTGGAGGACCAGGTTCTGTCCTGCCCCACAAATGGCTCAGAAACCTGGCCAAGCAGAGCCACAGATCTAGGCTTTATCTGTGTGAAGGCGCCGAGCTCAGCAGGCCTCTCAGGGGCCTCCTGTGTGCAACACCCTGCTCCTCCAGCTGGCCACTGGTCTGGGGCCTCCTGCAGGGGCCTGTGGGCCTGGCAGCCAACCTGGGGGGTATGCTACAACTTTTGGGGATGCAGTCTCTCCTCCTCCTACCCCCACCATTCTTCCTCCTCCACAGACACATGTTTCTAATCCCCTTTCGGCCCCCTCTCCCCTCAGCCCCCTCCCATTTCCTCTCAGCAGCATCACGCACATGTGGAGCTCATTAGAGGACCCTCAGGGCTCATAACCCAACTCAGCCTGGGTTTGGGGAGGGGGCCCTGTCCGCAGACCCCATGCCGAGCCTCAGCAGCCTCCCCACATCTGGCCCCTGTCTGGCTTGTGCAGCTCCATGCTGAGACCACAGGAGCTGGTCACAGTTGAGAGCTGGTAAGGCCAGTGGACGGGAGTATGGCCAGGCAGCCTGGCTCTTCTCCTCTCTGCCTGCTTTGGGCACCCTTTAAACTTCAGCCTCTGCAGAAGCCCAGCTGGGGTAGTGTCGGATCCCCCCAGGGCTCCTAAAACAGGCCAGAAGAAGGCTGTGGAATTCTGGGTGACTGACTTGATGACTCTCGGCTTCCCGTCTGAAAAATGGGAAGTTCAAGGAACTTACGTGTAGAGCAGCCACTGAGCAGCGACAGGCCACATGTTTCCCTGTGAGCCTGGTGCTATGGCTGTTAAAGGAGGTTATGCAAAAAACTAGCACTGCAGGAGTTCAGGCTTTGCCAGAATGAGTGGGTAAAGCCAGCAACTGCTCTGCAAGGTTGTCAGCAGCTGCGCCCCTGAGCTCAGTGTTTCCAGACACGTGACCGCAAGACCCTGTCTGTGAAGGTGTGCTGGGTGGGCCTGGTGTTCTGTGGGACCCACTTTGGAAAATGCTGCGGGAAGAATGGGAAGGAGGTAGGTGGGATAGGTCAGAGTCCCCAAAGGGGAAAGGCTCCTGAGAGTCTGAGCAGGGATTGTCTGCTGGCTCTGGGGAAACGATGGGAACTAAGCTGGGGGTGGGGGTTGACAGATAAGGAATGGGAAGCAGGTACCCAGCAGGGGCTGGTGCCATGAGGCCTCTGAGTCCCTTCCTGCCCTGGTGCTCTTGTTCACAGCAGAGGAGGCAGGTGGGCGGGCCAGCGTGGTGAGGTGGAGGCAATCCCATCCCTCATGCAATGAGACCTGCACAGGCAGGCCCAGGGTGTGGGCAGTGTCTGCTACCAGCCCGCTGTGACACCAGCCTGGGGATAGGGTAGCCACCTGCCTGCTTGGGGTTCATGTTCCTTTGTCTCTGCTTCCGTCTTTGTCAGGGCCAGCCTCTGCCCACACTGCTGGCACAGCCACCCCCAGGCCCTCCACCCGCCATGTGCTAGAAGGCTGTCCCACCAGGGTCCCTGCCTACCCTGGGTCCTGTGGCCTGACAGGGCTCAAGAGTGACTGAGAAGGGCTGGGGTGGGGCGCACACTCACAGCCTTTCCTCCCCTCACACGCCCATTTTCCAGAGGAAGTAACTGAGGCTTGGAGAAGGGAGGCAGTGGTAGAGTGTGATTAGAGAGAACCAGACGTCCTGGTCAGGCCCCCCAGTTTCCACCTGCGTGGCTACCTGTGGGAGTGAGGATAGGCAGAAGGTTTTGCCCCATGCCATAACTGGGGAGGTTGAGGCCAAAGAGCTGGGCCTCTTGCCCAGGGCCCAGGGCAGCTGGTGTGTCCAGGTCTGAGAAGGGCTCCAGCACCAGCCAAAGGCCTCTCAACAATCCTCACCCCCATTGCCTGGGCGCTGAGCCAGAAGGTTGTCCTGTCGGGGGATGGAGTCAGGGCAGTGCTGTCTTCTGAGACAGTATCAGCCACACTAGGAGCCTGGAGTAGGGCAGGAGTTCCAGCAGAGCTGACCCCTCGTCTGCCAGTCCCCACCTCAGAGTGCCTCACGAGGATTCCTGAGGTCCAGGGTTCACTGAATGCCTTGCAAAGGACCCTAGTCTTTTCAGGGGATGGCTCTTCAAAGTTTTGGAGTACTTGCCTGTGGCAGGAATAGGGCTTGAGTGGGCCTGGCCAGGAAGGGGAGTCCCCAGACTGTCCTGGTGCTGCCTACCCAGCCAGCCACATGTAGCTCCATAGGCAGCTGAGCCTCTGTGGGATGGTGTGGGCTGTGAGGCTGCAAGCCAGCAACCCTGTGTCTGGGCCAGGCCAGCTGGTTGCTGGGCCATTTCCCCAGCCTCATCATGGTCACTGTCATTGTCACCACCAATGCTTCATAGGAGGGATTCCTGAAAAACGGGGCTGTGTAGGCTGGCAGGGAGGAGACCAGACAGGCCCAGGCAGCAGGCAGATGCTAATGAGGCAATTAGGCCTCACAGCTAGAGAGAGACGTGCCCACTGAGGCAGGCTCAGCCCACAGCCAGGTGCCCTGGGAATTCCTGGCCCGCCCCACCCTGCCAGCTGCAAAGGTGCTGGGGATAGTAGAAAAGGGGATGCCAGAGGCCACCTTCACCCTCCCTACCCTCTGAGTCTGAAGGATTCCTTTCCCTCTTTCTAATCCCTGCCTCTGGGCAAGGAGATTGAGCACAGCCTTCCTGATTCCCTGGAGTGTTGAGTGACCTCTCTGATCTCTCCAGGTGACCTCAGTGTCAGCAAATGGGGTATTCAGCTGAGTCAGTGACCCTCAGCCAGCCCAGCCCCTCTCCAGGCTTGAGGGTGCTGGTATATGGGACTGGAACCTTGGCTTGGGCCCCAGGGACCATCTGGGAGGAGAGAGGGTTCTAACATAGGAAAGGAGGCCAGGTGATAAGAGCAGGTGTCCGTCTCTTCATGATAGGAAGCCTTCTGGCTCTGGGGACTCTCACTGAGTGATTCTATGAAATTCAGGCAGGACATGCTGAGGCCCAAGTGGGGAACAGAAGCAGGAAGCAGGGGAGATCTAAACACATGTGAACATGTCACAGGACCATGCACTCATGGCACAGAAAGTTCTAGTCATAGGCTGGGATTTTATTCCTGGCTTACCACTTCCCAGGTAAGCCTAGGGAAGGATAGGAAGGCTGTCAAAGGAAAGAACTGAGAGAAGAGATTCTAGCAAGGACCAGTGAGGGAAGGATCCTGCAGAAGAACCAAGATGGACACTGTCAGAGACTGGGGAATGAGAGAGAGTAAAGGAACAGAGAACCCAGAATCCTGAGAGGAGAAGAGGGGTATTACCAGGTCACCAAGGACCATGCTGGCTGCAGAGTGGGACCTGGACACTACATCAGGGGCTATCCAAAGATCTCTGCAGCTGCTGTGTGGTGACCAATGGGTTGTAGGGATGGTGGCAGAGGCTGTGGAAAGACGCAGGTGAGGGGCACTAGGGAGAGGTCAGAAGGCCTAGGCTCTGTATTAGTGGCAGAAGGCAGATGGTTTCTGACCGTGGGTCCTGGGGCGGATTACCTAGTCCGACAGGGAAGTGGAGAAGGTATTTGGTAGCCCCTCTCTTTATGAGGATAAACAGTTGCTTATCCCCAAAGTTTATCACCACCCTGCCAGTGCTGGGCCTCCCCAGGGACAAGAAAGCACTGGCAGAACGAGGAACTCCCCGTGGCCAGAGTGGACCTGGGGGAGCCTGTAGCCAGCTGAGAACACCGGGCTAACAGAAAGGAGCACTGGGAGCCGGGCGTGGTGGCGCACGCCTTTAATCCCAGCACTCGGGAGGCTGAGGTAGGCGGAGCGTTGTGGGTTCGAGGCCCGCTTGGGCTACAACGCGAGCGCAAGACTGGCCTGAGCTACATAGTGCGACCCTGCCTCAAAAAAAAACCAGGGCCGGGAGTTTGGCTCAGTGCCTTAAGCACCTGCCCTGGCAGGCGCGAGGTTGTGAGTTCAATCCCCGCTGCCGCAAAAAAAAAAAAAAAAAAAAAAAGAAAGGAGCACTGGGTTTTTAGTCTAGGACCCAGCCTTCTACTTAGATTAGATTTGTGATCATGGGCCTTGGTTTCCTTGTCTGTCAAAGGCCTTGGCATCTGTTCAGGGCTGACACAAAGTCCAGATGCAAGGCCAGAAGTGAACACGAGCTGAGACAGGTGTGTACCTCCCCGTAGCGCAGGGCAGCCTGTGTGGAGGCAGGGACTAATGGTGGGGAGCCCAGGGCAGGTCAGACCATCCTTCCCACTTGTTCCTTCTCCAAACCATCCTTCCCATTCGTCCGTGTTTATGTGTTTCCTTCCCATCACCTGGGCCACTGTGATTCAGCCCAGACCCGGTGGTTGAGTGAGTAACAGCCTGGACCAGAGCCAGGCCCTTGGGCAGGATACTTCCCCTCTAGGCCTCAACTCTCCCACCTGTAGAATGATCAGACAAGTGTTGCTCTACTCAGCCTTCTGGGGAATTGGGACAAATGCAGGGCTGAGAATTTGAAAGAAAGGTATCGCAATAGAGTTAGGGCAACACAGGCCCTCTGGCAAGTCAGCTCTGAACAGAGCTTGAACTGCCCATATGTCCGGGCTGACCAGCCCAGCAGCCCCTGCCCCTCCTGAGAGTGCCTAGAAGAACTCGGAATGGCGGGCAAGGTGGGGTCATGAGGGAGGCCTGGCCTGACCCCAGGGCTCTGTGTGATTATGAGGGTTGGGACTCCAGTGATGAAAGGGAGCCTCACTAACTGAAGTCACAGCACAGACCCCTCCGGGCTAAACTGCCTTTAAGTGGGTAGATAGAGGGTGGAAACCAGGGCCCCATTGCAAGGCAGTCTCTTCCATTAGGCAGGAAAGCCTTCCTGAGGCTGAGGACCCTCAGCAACTAAAAATGAGTTCAGTGGTCAGAGACAGGGGCACTGTGTCCAGAGCACAGGGCAGGGAGCAGAAGGATGTCCCAGCAAGGCAGCCTGGGTGGGGAGCTGTGAGAGGGAGGAATTAGGTTGATCCTGCCCCATGTGAATCCCTACTTCATCACCTTGTACAGTCCCTGGTACAGGGCAGGCACTCAGGAAATGTTTGAGAATGAATGGGATGAGAAGGCCTGGCTCTTCTCTCCCCCTCTGCCTTCTCAAAGCAGTAGGGTTCTCACTCTCTTTGGGCCTGACCCACTCTTCCACTAGGGCTGTTTGCTCCCCAAGGACCTACACTCTCACCCCTTCCAGACAGGCATTGGTTAGTCATACTGCTGTCAACCAGGGCCTGGCAGTCCCCTGCTTGGGGAAAGGCAAAGGTGCCTTTATCTCTCCTCCATCCAGAACGGAGATCCCAGCTACAGCCAATGGGGGAGGGTGAGCTCAGGTGCCTAGACTACTAGGGAGAGAATTATAGAACCCATCAGCCTGTTAACAACCCTTTAGAAGGCCTATCTGTAGGCACCCCTCCAACAGGAGTAGCAAGTGCCCACACAAGGGCCTGAATGTTTGTGTGTACCAGAGTATATATGCACACATGAATTGTGTTGTTTTGTTTTGTTTTTTGAGACAGGGTTTCACTATGCAGTTCAGGCTGGCCTTGAACTCATTTTGTAGCCCAGGCTGGACTTGGACTTGCAGCGATCTTCCTGCCTCAGCCTCCTCAATGCTGGGATTACAGGCGTGTGCCACCATGCCTGACCTGAATTGTGTATTTCTACAAATAAGCATAGGTCTGCATGTTTCTGCATATGCTGGTATGTGCCTGTGAGCATATGTGGATATATAAGTGGGTCTGTATGTTGTGTGTACTTATGTGTATATGCATGTGTGGGTGCATATGTGTAGTGTATATGTGTAGTCACAAGTTCTGTATAGGACAAGAGAGTTGCCAGCTCATTCACAGTGTTCTTCTGGCCTGGCATAGACATCATCTGTCTAGACACCAACCCAGGAAGACATCACACCATGGGCTGGGCAAGAAGCTGTCCCAAGGTTCGAGGGCATCAGAGTGAGTCTGGTCTCAGCAGGCCTCCATGGGCAGCCTGGGGGAGCTTCATCGGGCATGGGCCGGCTCAGTCACCAGCAGGTGCACCATGGACTGCAGTGCTGGCTCCTGCTCATCTGCCGTGGGGGAGGACAGACAGACCCCATCGGAACAATGTCCTGGTAGCAAGCAGAAGCTCATGCTACATGTGTCCTAGCCCCCTTAGGACCAGAAGTGCAGGGAACTGACTTCTCTCTACCTTTATTTATTTATGTATTTATTTATTTATTTTGCGGCACCAGGGATTGAACTCACAACCTTGCGCCTGTCAGACAGGTGCTTAAGTCACTGAGCCAAACTCCCAGCCCTGGTTTTTTGAGGCAGGGTTGCACTGTGTAGCTCAGGCTGGCCTTGCGCTCATGTTGTAGCCCAAGCCGGCCTTGAACTCACAACGCTCCGCCTACCTCAGCCTCCCGAGTGCTGGGATTAAAGGCATGTGCCACCGCGCCCTGCTCTCTCTACCTTTAGCATATGCACTTGAAACATGGTGGCCCATCTCTAAGGAATCCACAGGCACCACAGGGGAAAGAAAAATGTTTCCAGGATACTTATTCTTCTTGGTGACACAGCTCGTTGGTCACTGGGCCATGGCGGGAGGGTGGGGGTAGCATGTACACACTGGTTTACATATGCCCTTGAGAACCTCAGCTATTCTCAGAGGAACAGCAAGGGCCAGAAAACAGCCTATCATCATGACCAGGCCTTACCCTGGCAGCAAATCCCGCCTGTGTGCAGCGCTGGATCGGATGTGTGTAGACAGAGAAGGCGGCTCCAAACATGCCTTGTGGGTCTGGGCCTGGCATTGGGTGAATGGGGTGAGGTGGGGGGTAGAGGAGAAAGCAGAGGCTTAGGGGAGTGCTGACATGCCACCAGGCATCCAAAGTGATCATGGCTGCTGCGGGATGTAACGGGCTATGCTGGAATGTGGCGTAAGGACAGGGGCAAGAGTCCTGGGAGCCTGCAGCAGGGAGCTAATCTAGACTGGAAGATCAGAGGAGGCCTCCTGGAGAGTGACGTCTGAGCTGGGATCTGAAGGCAGCCAAAGACTAAGGGTGAAAAATGGCTAGGTTTAAGGGAGTAGATTATGCCAAGGCCTAGGGGTATGTGGGAGAGTGGTACAGTCCTCAGAGAGTTCACATCCACCTGCTATCCCCTTTGAGACCAGCTTCCTCTTGGGGACTCAGAACTGTTCTGGGGGCCTTTTCTTACTTCTTTTCCTGCCTCCCAGAGACCCTAGCAAGCTGGGCACTTCTCTTGGATAGTGCAGGTGAGGAGGACCTGAACCCAGAAAGACAGGAAAGGCCATCTTCCTGAAGAGAAAGAATGTCTTTGATACCAAGGCCTACCTACCCAGGGCACCGGGTTTTGGGCAAGAAAGACCCTCTCCCAGGTATCTTCCTCCAGTGTCCTTGATGGAGGCCCACAGCTGCAGAACAAGCCCTGGTCAGGGGCAGCTCTGACTTCTTGGTTTGATCATGGCAATTTCCTGCTCTGCTCAGGGTCCAGAAAGTCTGACAGCAAGGATTCCTGAGCCCACCCAGCCAGGCAGCACTGCTGTGACTTGTTTTATCCACAGTGCAGCTCCACAATAGCTGTTCAAGATAGAGGCAAGGCCTCCAATCAGAACCCAGACTTCGGGCTTTTCCTCCAACCTGGGACCCTGCTGGCACAAACCCTTGGTTGGGGTAGTTTTCCTTCCATCCCCTTGCTTCCACGATCACCCTCTCCTCACATTTCCTGCCTTTTCCTGCACTCATCCAAACCTTGCCTCTTGTAACATCCCTGCTGAGCCTGCCCGTCCCCACCTACCCATCCTCACAGATCTTCCCTGCCTGTGTGTCCTCCTGCAGGGCAGGGGGTAGCAGGGCAAGAGGCATCACAAGCTAATGTGAGAGGCTGCAGGGCTCCTTTCCTTTCTCTGGGGTGGGGTGGGGGACTCCTGGGGCACTGGGGAGGCGCCCATTTCAGTTGAGCCCTCAGGCATCAGTCATCACAGCAATGGGCAGTCCTCATTAGGCAACCACACCTCAGCACAGGGGACGCAGGCCTAGTCTCATTGACAGCAGGAGCCTCCTGTTTATGTGACTCTGGCCTCCCCTCGGGATATCACTCTGATTTACTGGACAACTAACTTTTTTTTTTGTTTTTTTTTTTTTTTTGGTGGTACTGAGGTCTTGCTAGGTCCCTAAATTGCCCAGGCTGGGCTTGAATTAATGATCCTTCTGCCTCAGCCTCCCAAGAAGCTGGGATTACTGGCATTTTCCACTGCATCCAGATCAGGCCTTTTTGAGTGCTGCCTCCATCCCAGACAACCAGCATCAGAATGCCAGCTGCAGGTTTGAGCCTCGGAGGACAGAAGCAAGGATCGGTAGACTGGCAGGACACTGTCCAGGCTAGCACTCTCCTACATCGGGGAAACTGGCCCTCAGCCTCTCAGGCCTAGGAAGCTCTTCCTAGGACCCAGGGAAGCAGGTTCTGCCCAGCAACCCAAGGTCAACCCTGGGCAGAGAGTTGACTCTGATTTAGCAGCCGGGCATCCAAGCCCCATGGAGAAGACTATCTTCCACTCCGCTGCAGCAGCGGTGAGAACAACCTCCGCTGCTTTGCAACAGAGCCCTGCTGCAGGCAGAACCTCGCAGACAGGCTACCCCTCTGGGAAGACTGAGTGGGCTGGAGCTGCTTTTTGTGCCTCCTGGTCAGAGGTCAGCTGAAAGCTGAAATGCTCTGGCTTTCAGTGGTCCTCACTGAAGCAAGTATCAAGCAATCTCACCCCATGATCCGACACTCCCGCCCGGTGAGGGTGGGGGCAAGGTGGCTCCGCTGAGACAGAGTGGGAGAATTAAGTCCCAAAGACAGGGGGCCACCCAGCTGGGCGGAGAACGCACCACGCAGACCACTCCCTCCCAGGTGAAAGGCCACCCGGGTTCGGTAGGGACAGCACTGCAGGTCCTGCTCACTCACGCCGCCTAAACCGAGCAGTTACGTTCCAGCTCTACCTGGGACCCCTTCACCTCCTCCGCCCTGCCCACCAACCGAGCTGACACACCACGCATTTGAGGGTCGGGTCCACTTTCAGCGCTGGGTGGATCCAGCGGCTGGCACCGCCTCCCTCCCGCAACAGCTCCTTCGTCCGTGATTGGCTCTCTATGCAGTGCATGCCCGCCTACCTCGAAAGGTGATTGGTACACTAGGAAAGCGTTAGGAGAAAGACAGCTGATTATAAAGAGCCTTCCCCTCCTACCCGCTCGGGTGGAAAAGTCACGTGGCGTTTCACTCTGCGTTTGTCACCACCCCGCTTGTAAAAAGCTTTCTTAAAGGGCTCGCGCTCCCTTCCCAGGCCTCTCTTCCCTAGTGTAGGAAGGTGGCAACACCCCCGAACCGTCCAGCCCCGCCAGTCACCTAGGTGGCGACTCCCCTGAGAGCCTGCAGGGATTTGACCCTCCAACTCCGGTCTCTGAGACCATGAGCGTTAGGGGATGCTGCGGCCATCTCCTATAACGTGTCCGCCTAGAACCGTGCCTGGCACGTAGTGGGCGTGCAGTTTCCGTTTGCTGAATGAACTCGAGGAAAGAATGAATGAATGAGATGACCGGCGGGAGGCGGGGAGGTTGGCATGGTGTGACCGCCCTCTCGCCCTGCACCGCAGTCCCGGGGGCACCTCTGCTTCTGTAAATGCTGTGTGCCAGAAATGGAGAACCCCTACTCTAGCCCTTCCTCTCGGACACAGCACAGCTAGGAGGACAGGCATGGGGACGCCGGAGGTGGTTGGGCTTGGCTGCCTGGGTAGGCGATAGCCAGTTCCGGGCCGAGTGAAACAGCAGAGGCGCGGGGTGCGGGGCTCGAGGCCCAGCTCTGGGAGGGGGCCGCGGCGGCGCGGCGCCTTTAAGCCCGGGCGCCGGCTGCCGGCCCCGCCCCCGGGAGGACGCTTGGGCGCGCGGCCGCCGGAGCCGCCGTTTAATTGGGGCTGTCAGGCCGCTGCGCGCGCGGAGGCCAGGCGGGCGGGACTGAGGCCGGGAGGCCGGGAGGCCGGGGCGGCGGGCGCAGCTCGGCGGGAGGCGGGCGCCCGGAGACGCGGCTGGGGCCCGCGCGGCCGGGGCGCCGTCCCAGGGCAGGGCTGCCCGGCCCTGGCCCCGGGCCGCCCGCGCTGCCCATGAAAAACCAGCTCCGCGGCCCCCCAGCGCGGGCGCACATGTCGACTTCGGGGGCTGCGGCGGCTGGGGACACCCGGGCGGGGTCGGAGCCCGGCGCGGGGTCTGGGTCTGGCGCGGGTACTGGGGCGAGCGCGGCGACCGGAGCAGGAGCCATGCCCTGCAAGAGCGCGGAGTGGCTGCAGGAGGAGCTGGAGGCGCGCGGTGGCGCGTCCCTGCTGCTGCTAGATTGCCGGCCGCACGAGCTCTTCGAGTCGTCGCACATCGAGACGGCCATCAACCTGGCCATTCCGGGCCTCATGCTGCGCCGACTGCGCAAGGGCAACCTGCCCATCCGCTCCATCATCCCCAACCACGCCGACAAGGAGCGCTTCGCCACACGCTGCAAGGCGGCCACCGTGCTGCTCTACGACGAGGCCACAGCCGAGTGGCAGCCAGAGCCTGGCGCCCCCGCCTCTGTGCTTGGCCTGCTCCTGCAGAAGCTGCGCGACGACGGCTGCCAGGCCTACTACCTCCAAGGTGAGGGCAGCGTCCAGACCCGCTATGAGATCGAGGCTCCCCCGCAGTCTCTCCAGCGCCGCAGCTGTAGGCTGTTTCCTCTGCGCTCGTTCCACGTTCCTCCAGGCCAGACGCCACGTAGACCCTGGCCTGCGTCCGCCCTCCCCGAAGCCGGGGTTTAGGCAGGCGCTAGGGGCCCGTTCTAGGCACGATTCAAGTGGGTGGGACCAACTTTCTTCGCCTGGGGTGTTCTTTTTTTTCCCGTTGATGGGGCGACAGCAGCGCCCATGCTCCACCTGAGCTCCTCAGAGGTGGGACAGAGACTGCCCTCTGGAACCCAGTAGTAGCGGCAGGGCCCCAGGCCAAACCTGGAATTCGTGTCCTGGGAAGGCCAGGATCAGGAAGGGCACCTTTCATAGTACCACCCAACCTCCTTTACATTGGGACCGTTTATGTTGAGATCTCTGGGACCCCTGTAGGGCCCCTGCCACCTGGGAATTGCTGCCCAGTTGGAGAGGTTGCAGGCAGAGCCCATTACAGTGGCCCAGGTCTCACGGTGTCCCCTAAACCACAGCCTGCTACCCCAGAGCTTATGGAAGCCGGAGACGGTGGTTGGGGGGGGGGCGGTGAGTGGCTGCAGCCCGTGTTTCCAATTAACATTCCAAAATGGCCTCTCACTGGCAGTGGGACGGGCAGCAGGGAAGGGGAAGCCTGCAGCACCCTGGGGAGCAGGACCCATGCCTAGCTACAAGCCGCTCCCTGTCTTTCCTGTCCCTGTATAATCTGGTGGCCCTGCCCTGTGCAGTTCCATTTACTGCGGGCCTTGTACTTCCCTTCTAAGGGAAGGCTCCAGAGAAATGGACCCAGAGCCCCTTCACAAACTTGCCTGTGCTGGAGGGAAGACCAGGCAGCACCTTCACACCACCTTCCCTGTAGGCTTTCGGGAGCGGGCAGCCTGACACACTGTCAGGAGGCTGAGGCCCTCTGTGCCTCTGGCTGGCCCAGATGGCCCCCGGGGTCTCATCTGTAAGAGAGCTTGGCAGATCCACAGGTGCTGGCCTGAGCCGGGCTCTCTTCTCCTCTCCCCCTCACTTACTGAGCACTGCTGGATGCTAAAATGGACAAGGAAGCTGCAGGAGAGGAATGAGCGGGGACCCCTATCCTCAAGTCCCCCTAAAGCTGGTAGCATGGCTAGGGGCCCTGAAGTGTTCCAGATGGAGGTCAGAGCTCAGGCCTTAGTTTCCTCATCTGTGAAGCGGTCATAGCTTAGATAGAACAAATGAGAGCGTTCGCATGTAGCATTGTTGGGGTGGACACATTGACTACGAGGCTGACATGGGGACCCCGGCCACTGGTGGTCTTATGAGGCCCCTTTGGACTCTAACCGGTATCTCACCCTGCCACAGGTGGTTTCAACAAGTTCCAGACCGAGTACTCGGAGCATTGTGAGACCAACGTGGACAGCTCTTCCTCACCTAGTGACTCTCCACCCACCTCGGTGCTGGGTCTGGGGGGCCTCCGCATCAGCTCTGACTGCTCGGATGGCGAGTCAGACCGAGAGCTGCCCAGCAGTGCCACCGAGTCAGATGGCAGCCCTGTACCATCCAGCCAGCCAGCCTTCCCTGTCCAGATTCTACCCTACCTCTACCTCGGCTGCGCCAAGGACTCCACCAACTTGGATGTGCTCGGCAAATACGGCATCAAATACATCCTCAATGTTACCCCTAACCTGCCCAACGCCTTCGAGCATGGTGGCGAGTTCACCTATAAGCAGATCCCCATCTCTGACCACTGGAGCCAGAATCTCTCCCAGTTCTTCCCCGAGGCCATCAGCTTCATTGGTAGGTGGTACTGGGAGCTGCTCAGGGTGAGTGGGTGGATGGGTGGGCGCGTCAAGGTGTGCGCAGGATTCTGGGTGTCACCCCTGCCTAACTGGCAAGCTCTGGGCCTGTTGAGGCCTGCGTGTGCCCTGCGTGTGCCAGCATGTGCCTGTGGGTGTATCCATGCCTGCTATGACTCACCGAGTCCCTCAGGCCCCTCTACCTGTCCAGACCTGAGCAGTACCCTGAGTCCTGGGCTCTGTGCTGTCCAGCTTAGGTTTTTCTGGCTTTGCTGTTGTTTCAGGCTGAGCGAGCTGAGACATCACAGTTCACAGACTCCCACGGGCCTTGCTTGATCTGTATCACGCCTCAGCATGTGTCTCTCCAGGATGGGGCTGTCACGGTGCCTCTCTGGGCTTTACTCTGTGCGTGAGAGGACTGAAAGATAGCCCTGGAGCCAGAGACTTATCCAGACAGGCAGCCGTTGGGATGTGGCACCCCAGAGGGCCTCTGCGGGACCCCAGCTGGTCTTAGCTGCCTGTGGCATTTGTTTAGAGTAAAGGGGGCATACAAACCAGGGAACCTGAGAAAGGCCTCAACAGATTGGGGCTCCTCTTCTGTCTCCTCCTCTGCTGGCTGAAGGCTGTCAGATTGCAGGTCATCTGGCCTTGGGTCTCACCCAGGCTGTGAGGAAGGGATGCAGGCTCATGGTGAATGTAAAACTTGTACTCTGAGCCTGGTGATCCAGGGTTTCTGGCGGCCTGCATGGCAAGATGGGGGGTGACCTGGGCTGTCGTTTCCCAATGGCAACTGGCTGTGTCCAGCGGAGGGCGTTTGGTGTCAGCCAGGCTGGGCTAGCTTTAATAACAGGAAGTGGGAGGCTTCCTCGCCCCATCCGCTTACTGGGACCCAAAACTAGGTGCCTGGCTGGGAGGGAGGAAGGAAGCTATGGCCCGGGGGAGGGATCGTGACTGGTGTTGCCTGGAGCTTCCACCCTGCCTGGGGACGTTACCAAGTGAGCTGTGGGTGCTGCCTCACGTTTCAGCTTCTCCAGCCAGGGGAGGAAGCAGAGGGGACCCCAGATTCCCCAGGGCTGGACCTGGCCTGTGGTGTTTTTATCTTTCTTGAAGAGTCCTCCACATCTGGTTAGGGAAAGGGGGAGGGAATAGGATGCAGACAGGGGTTGAAGGGAACCTTTTCCCCTAGTTAACAAGTGAAGGAATTGAAACCCTCGCGTCCCATAGGATTCAGTGAAACAGGGTCAGGCCAGGCCCTGAAATGGTTCAAAATAAAGCCAGCAGAAGAAGTTTCACTCTAGATCTCCTTGGAGGGGCTCTGGGGCAAGGTGGTCCCTGCACCCTGCTGTCATTGCTGAAATCTTTTCCACTACCCCCTTCTCTAGTCCCAAGGTCAGACCCCAAGGCTTCATGTGGAGCCTCTGCATCTCTCTCCTCCCCTGCTAGTCCTGCCTCCTGATTCACAGTCAGGGACCCCTGTTAGTTTGTGAGTATGGATTAAGCACCTACTGTGTGCTTAATCCTGGATCCCCTCCAATGACTAGAGATGGGGAGAGGAAGCTGTGTCATCCAGAGGCGGTGAAGAATAGTCTATAAGCCTGCGTGTCATCTTGTAGGAGAGCACGGACTTAGGGTTGGCTTCGTGTCTGGCGTCCAGTAGGTTTGGACTCAGGGAAGTGGCCACCACAAAGGTCCTAGACTCCTCGTTCATCTGTGTCCTGTTGTGGCTGTGGCACAGAAAGAGGCAGCTTCTGTAGGAGTCAGGGGAAGGGAAATCACAGGGCTGAGCTGCTCAGATGTGCAGTCAGTTTGACCAGCCAGACCCCGTTGGCTGTGGTGGGGGATGTCACCAGCACGTGGGCCATCGAGTTGGGAGTGTGGCCTCCAGTTAAGCAGACCCTACTTGAGAGACCTCAGACACGCCTGCAACCCAAGTCCTCAGGTCGTCAGAAACTGGAGCTAAGACCTTGGGGACTAGCTGGGCATGGCACAGAGCCGAGTGCAGAGCTAGCCGGGCTCCCCACTTCCTTCCGGGGGAGCCTATTGCAATCCTGCTTCCCAGGAGGCTCTGGGAGGGCCCATGGGAGCCACACCAGGAGAACAAACAGCCCCCACCCTGGTCACAGCCTGGCAGCAGCGGGTACCAAATTAAAAGAGACCTTTATGTGGCCTTGGGCTTGTTGCTTTGTCTGCACCTGTTTCCATTTTGATAAAGTAGCTTACTGGCCATGGTGTAGGTGACCCTCCAGAGTGGGGGTGGCACCCTCAGCACCGGTTGTAGTGGGCACAAGATGGGCAGTAATCACGGCAGCTTGTGACAGCAGTGCGTGTCTGCTGAGCCTTGTTTGGCCTAGGTTCTCATGAGAGCACCGTAAAGACATAGGCTCAGGTGAGGTGCAGGAGAGGGCACAGGACACAGGTATGTGCAGGGACTTGGAGCAGAAACATGCTGTGACCCTCTCCACAGCACCATGTAACCGTCATGCCTACCCCAGCCAGGTCCTTCAAGAGTCAGATGGCCACAGCTGGCCACCGAGCTGTGCATGGAGCCCGGCCTCACCGCTGCGGCCCTCCTGCCACCTGTTTCGGAAGGAGCCGTGGTGACGGCATCTCCCTGACCCTTGCCTCTGTGTTTCAGATGAGGCCCGCTCCAAGAAGTGCGGTGTCCTGGTGCACTGCCTGGCAGGCATCAGCCGCTCAGTGACAGTCACCGTGGCCTACCTGATGCAGAAGATGAATCTGTCACTCAATGACGCTTATGACTTCGTCAAGAGAAAAAAGTCCAACATCTCACCCAACTTCAACTTCATGGGGCAGCTGCTGGACTTTGAGCGGACGCTGGGGTTAAGTAGCCCATGTGACAACCACGCGCCCAGTGAACAGCTCTATTTCTCCACTCCCACCAATCGCAACCTGTTCCCGCTCAACACACTCGAGTCCACGTGAGGCCGGGTCCTCAGGGCCTGGAGGAGGCCCGGCCTGCTACCCTTGGCCTAAGGAACCCACACACGTTGCCTGCGCCTGGAGGACAGGCTGAGCTGCACCAGGTTCCTGCGCTGTCCTGTGGGGCGGGACCCACACCAGGGCCTCCTCGACGCAGAGGCCTGGGGTCTCAGATGCGCGACTCAGCAGGCCTCATCTTTTTTCCCAGGACACCCCTTTCTGCTGATGGCCCAGCCCATCCGGCTATTTTTAAAGACATATCAATGGACCTGAGTTTACTTTTTACTTTTGGCAGGTATATCCAAGCTCCCCGGAGCTCAGAGTATATTCAGACTCTTGTTTTGTTTTGTTTTGTTTTTAATGAAAAGTGTTATTTTCAGGCTACATGCAACAGTGGATTGTATAAACCAGTGTTTCATGCCTCTCTTGATCCTGAGGGGAAGAGAAAGAGAGAGAGCGAAAAAGAGAGAGAGAGAGAGAGAGAGAGAGGCGTTCTCAGTTTTGTTTTTCTTCCTATTTCAAAAAGCAGTTATTGGTGTGTTTTGCTTTTGTTCTTAATAGAAAAGACAAACCCCGTGTTGATCTTGACCAAATGCATTTTGCACACATGTGAAGCCTCTCTTTCTCCACCAGGCCCTCTGGAAGGGGCCACTGCTGCGCTCCAGGAGTCAGGGCCCTGTTGTGCCATCCGCCGTGGTGGGCCAGCCCTGCATGGCACTGCATCCACCTGTGCTGACTGTTGTACGCGTGCTCAGTGGGCTGGACCAGTGGTCTTCGCATTGTTTGTCCTCATACCCGCCCCTCCAATGGTCCTGAGACCTCCCGAGGCGGAAGATGGGGGTCCTGCCTCTGTCCTGCCGCAGGTGGAACACAGGGCACTGCCCAGCAGAGGCTGAATCCTAGGCCCTTTTCTAAACTTACCATGACTTCTGTTTTTGTTCTGTCTCTAGCTGGGAGTGAAGGCCAGCATCTGAGGAAAGTTCAGGTGGCGGGGCCCAGCCCTGCATCCCAGGTTCTTTTCCTTACTCTGGCTGATGTTTTGGTCCAGCCACAGCTTGTAATCAGTTCCCTTGTCCCCACGGAAGCCTGCCCCACTCACATCTTGCCCATGCCTTCTACTACCAGGAAACTTCACCCATTTTAACCCTAGGGCAGGGGCAGATGGGGCAGTGATGGCGAAGTGGAAGAGGTATGAGGCTCTGTCCGCCCCAGCATTCATAGAACAAAGCCACGGATTCCGTTACCCTCCTCCAATTTTGTTCCTTCTCCAGCCTCAGTTCTGCCCAGGCGCTGGGGCTGCACAGGACCCAGGAAGGGGTCAGCCATGGAGCCGGTGTCCCCGACTGAGCCAGCACTCAGCATGCGAGCAAGGCCACGGAAACTCTGCCCCCGCTGCATCTTACCTCACAGGGTGGTTTTCAGGGATTTTTGGGGGCAGCGGATTAAAATCTTGCCACAGTCGAGAGATTGACACAGAGCTTCCATGCTGTACATGGTTCTCTTTCTCTCTATTTTTTAAAAAAGAAAAACCCAGAAAGATGCGTCTGATTTGTGTACATGATAATGCCAGAGGGTGGCCAGTTTTCTTTATGAGTTTATGAAGGAAAATTTGTGACCCTACATATATATATATATATATATATATATATATATATATATATATATATATCCCGAACCAGCAACAGGACTTTGTTTATATTGCAAATAAATATTATTTTTTCTTTAAAATGAGTTATGGTGTTTGGTAAGGGTGGGGGACCTGGGACATTGATGCAGGGCTCTGCTTCTGTGAGGCATTGGCCTGGACCTCCCCAGGGTCTGCCAGGTGCGTGTATAGACCGATCAGAGGTGCCTCCGAGGTGAGAGGGAGCAACAGGGCCCCTAGCTGAAGCCTCCTCGGCTTCAGTCTATAGAGTGGGACCAGCACACAGAGACGGGGTGCTGCTCGTATGAGCCTGATGAGCTCATTATGTTCCCGTCCTGGTTAGGGCCTGAGCTTGCAAGGAGGCGTCAGCCATGCTCAGGCCTCCATCATCAAGGCTTCCACAGGCAGAGCGTGGGCAGAGGGAGACCCAGGCAGTAGCCAGGAGCAGGGAAAGCCCCAGAGAAGGATGGTGGCCATGGCTTGGGGGAGGGCATGGGACCCCCAGGGGTGGCAGCCCCGTTTGCAATGGGGTGGAGATGTAGCTCCAAGCAGTTTACGTCTCCCTTACCTCTGGCTGCAACAGGTAAGCCCCAAGCAGGAATTTTAGGAAGCCTGGCTGCTGACTCAGTTTCCCCACTTCTGACACTCCTCTGTCCCTTCAGCAGGGTGACAGTGACACAGCCCTTCTGGTCCTCCCCGTTGGGTTACTCCAGCTCTGCCTTCCCTGACCCTGTCCCATCGCCACCCACAAGTCACGTAGGGCCAGAACACGGTCACCGCTGTCATGACGGTCTGTGACCAGTAGTAGAGACCAGGTTCTGCCAACCATGGGACCTGGGTTCCACGTGCAGCAGTGTGACTGCAGGCCTTTGTGTCTTCCACTTAATTCTCTGGGCTTCTGAATGGAGAAACCCCATTGTCCGGCAGCAGGTTTGCGCAGCGGGGGTGGGGAAAGCGGGGTTCGCACAGTGTCGGCAAAGGGTAGGTGTTGCCCTTGCTCTCAGGCTCCCTCAGGGCCCTGGTCCTTCTGTGCCAGGGGCAGGCAAGGGGGTGGGGGCTTGAGCAGGCAGAGACTGCGCCTTTGTTCCTCCTGCTGCCCTCACCCAGGGCTGGGGAAGCCCGCGGGTGCTGGGCTGGGGGCTGGGCCCTCGACGGGCCAAGTAAGTGCCTGGCAGTGCCAGCGTGCCCGAGTCCAGGACCAGGGGGTGGGGCAGCAGTCACCTCCTGAGCTGACTCCTGAAACAGGCCTGGGGGCCAAGGAGTGAGTGAAGCGACCAACTGTGCAGCTTTTCTCGCATGCAGGCCTCGGCCAGGTGGTCTCTGACCCTCAGTGCCATCTCTGGAAATTCCCACTCCAGCTCTGTGCCTGCCTAGGGCTCCTGCCAGGAAACAGGGGCCCAGGCTGTGACTAAGTGGCGGGGCCCTGGGTCCTTGCTCTGTGACACTAAGGTAGGCCATGCTGCCCTGGACCACGTCCCACACCCAGGGTCCCAGGCTCCTGCCACATGGGCACCTGAACTCCTGCAATTCTACCGGCCTTGGCCTGATCTCTGCCAACCTTGTCAGAGCCTTGATATCAGCATCCTCTGAGCTTTGAACTCCGGCTTCTCTGGGGCTGCTTTGTCTCTCTGCCTAAGCTGTGCTACTCCTCCTGCCCGGCTACTATCCCCCGCCCCAGGTCTGCACTTCTGGTTCCATCTCAGCCCTGGCCCCAGGCACCCAGCCGCTTCTTAGCTGCCTCTTGGCCTTCTCCTGGGAGGCAGATCCAAGCCACTTAGTCACCTGCACATTCATCCAGCAGCCATTTCCTGTGCCGCTGGGCAGTCCTGGGAGTGGGGATGTGCCCCAGGGAAAGCTTAGTGATGTCAGACCGGGTGGCAGGATAATGGGGCCCTCAACTTGTCCTCTGATAAATCAATCAGGTACATCAGCGAGAGTGAATAAGGCTGGACACCCAGAAGAACCTGTCGCACCGTGGAGTGGTCACTTTGAAGAGGTCTGACCAGGAGACAGCAAAGAATGAGCATGCTGGAGGGTAGTTGTGCTCTGAGCCTCAAGAAAGGAGCTTGTCCTGCTGCTGCCCCCACGGGGCCTCCCCGTCGTGAGGGTACAAGCAGGGTGGGGGCAGGCAGCAAGCCCGTGCTGGAATCCACCCCCTCCCTGCGCTGCACTCCAGCATCAGGCCACCCCTGCATCAGGAGGGATGTGTCTGGGACACCAGCGCCTGTGCCGAGCCCTCAGCAGAAGTGGGCCTGTGTGGGAGTCAGGCTTCTCTGGAGGGAACTCAGGAACACCCAGGTTCTCATCTTTGACGGTTTGCCCCCGCTTGTTCTGATCTCCACAGGACATAGACTCCTTCTCTCCTCTCAGAGGCCTTCGAGGATTGATCCACCTGACACAGGACCCTGAGACGGCCCTAAATTGTCATAGAGTGAGTCAGGCAGGGGAGAACCCAGTCCCCTTCCCCGCTGTGTCCCCAAGTCTATTCACCAGGCTCACCTCCTCCACCGGGCATAAGCCTTCTGGCCCTGCGAGGGACGGACACATTCACACAGGCAGTGCGCACAGCTTCTCATTGGTCGAACTGAGCAAGTCCAAGCAGGTCCCGTGCAGCTGGGGTGCTGACTGCCTCGAGTCTAGCTCCTTCCTCCGGGTGTGCCCTGGGTGAAGTCATCCCTGCCTGGGCACAGCCATTAAAGACCACCCATCATCAGCTACTCTGGGAGGCCTCAGCCCAATGTCTCCAGCTGAGCCAGAGGGGCCGCACAGGTGACACAGTACGCCAGCCCCAGCAGGAACCTCCACAGTGCAGTTTCTGCCTGAGACGTTCTCCACGACCCTTCCTGCTGCCTCTTCCTCTCGCCTCAGAGCTGCAGGCGAAGGAGAAAGCAGCGCCTTTTCACACAGGCAGGGGCCGGGGAAGCACCTCCTTAAGGAGCAGGGGCCCCTGAAGTCTTCATGCCCAGGGTGGCTGGAGGTGGCTGTCACTGCCAGAAACCCTAGCTGCTGAGTGCAGAGTAGCCTAAAGGACAAATGTGCAAGTTGTCACACAGTGAGGAGATGGGGGACAGTTGTTTGGGTGGGTCAGGAGGGCCGGACCATGTGACTGTGGAGGAGATGGTGAGAAAAAGACCCATCTGCAGAATCCTGAGCCCCATGGGAAGCTGGCACCAGGATGCAGCCAAAATAAGTCCCAGCTTATCTGCCTGTGTCCGTGGCCTGAATGCTAATAGCCATGTCATGCGGAAGGATGGGCCTGCTGTGTGTGCTAGTGCACACCTGTGATCTCAGCCCTCATGGGGCAGGAGACTTGTTAGGAGTTCAAGGCCAGCCTGGGCTACACAGTGAGTTCAAGGCTGGCCAGAACAACAAAGTGACACCCTGCCTCAAAAAAGAAAAAAGATGAGTCTTAGCCAGGGATGTTCGGGTGCTGATCCCAACTCCCTTCCCTTGGAGGAACCCGCCCCGCCCCTCACTTGCACCCCCATGCCAAGCATCCAGAGAGAGGCAGTGTCATCAGCCTCCTCCTGCACATCTGGGACCCTCCCAGGACAGTGTGCCCCATGGCCCCTCTCAGAGCCTGCGAACGTGAGCTGCGGGATGTTCACCAAGCTGTGACCTCCCCACCCTTGAGGAGGGGGCCTCCCAGGGCCAGCTCTGCCAAGTGCCACTTCCCTCCTCCCCTCTGCAGTCCTCCAGCAGGCCAGAGAGGAGAACGAGGTCTCTGAGGCAAGCCAGCCTCAAACTCAAGACTCAGCAGCATGGCTTAGGTGCTCTGTTCTGTTCTAAGGGCTGCACAGCCTGGCCTCAGTGCCCAAGGGGAGCCCCCGCGCAGGGGACTGAAGGCCACATGGAGGACCCCTGACGGGGCTGAGAGTTCAGGCCGGGCCAGCAGAACATTTGTCCGTAGCCCCTTGAAGGCACTGCCCCCCTCTATCTTCCTGCTCCTCCCTCTGCCGGGGGGGACCCTACACACACACACGCACACACACACACACACCCCAGTTCTCCTGGTGCTGAGGTCTGGAGGAATTAAGAGATTTAGGCTGTTGCCTGGGGAGGCTGCCCCTGCTCACAGCCCCACCAACAGCCCCTCCGTACTTTAGTCTTGGGGTGGTTTGAGCCTCTTTTCTGCACTGCCCGCAGACCCTCTCTGCCCCTTCCCAGATCTGCTCATCCTCAGCCTGGCTCCTCTGTGAACCCCCGGCCCTTGCCCTCCACAGCCTGCGCTCAGCTCCACAGCCGAGGAGCCGGGGGCTCTGGACAGTGCTTATGAGGACTGCAGGAGCCAGGCCCAGCTTGAACTGCCCCCAGCTCCCCCCACAGCCCTCTCAGCAGCCCCGGGCAGTGGAGGCCGGGTACCACGCCCCTCCCTCGTGGCTTGGCCCTCTGGTGATCTCACTGCTCCCTTGTCCCGTTGGCACTCCTGGGCAGCGAGTCGAGGTGTGGCATCTCCTGCATCTCAGCCTCTGTCCTTGTGCCTCACGCCCAGCAGTGGCATTTCTGGGGCAAACATCTGGGCTCTATTTTTCCGACTTGGCTTCCGAAAGGAAAGCAGGACTGTTCATCTTTCACGTGGGACTATCATTGTTACTAATTTGGAGAAGACGAGTGTTGACTATGCCAGGCATGTGTAATGGGCTCAGCCAAGTGCCGAGGCTGTCTGTTGTCAGCTTGAGCCCCTTCCTGGCCTGGCTGCCCTCCTGGCTGGCCCCGCCTGGGAGCTGTGCTGACACAGCCAGGTCCTCTGCAGCTCTAAGTACAGCAAGAGTAGTGACAATAATAGCCACAGCATGGCCCCTGCTCTGGGCTGGGATGTCCTGCAGGCTTTACATGATAAACTCATTTAATCCCCCCAGGTGCCCTATCAGGGAGGTCAAGGAGGAAGCTGGGACACAGCAGCAAAGACAAGTGTCAGTTTGCCAGACAGGCGCCGTGCCACTGAGCTATATTCCCGGCCCCCAAAGACAAATGTCAGGAAGGGGCCACACCAGGGGCTAGACACAGGTCTGGCTGACTTGGGAGTCCCTGCTCTCAGCTACCCCAGGTCCAAGATACCTTCCTAAACTTACCATGACCTGGGCTCCCAACTGTGCCAGCTCAGGAGAGCAGTGCCTGGTGTCTAGGGACCTGGAACCGCATCTCTGAAGGCAACGCACATCTGTGTTATCTGGGCAGGGAAAGGGAGGCCAAGGAGGAGAACTGGCAACAGCAAGGGAGGTTTGGGAGGAAGGGTAGCCTCGGGGGTGTCCTGAGGTATGCAGACTGGAGGACCAAGAGGCAGCAATGTCCAGGTGAGGCAGTCTGGAGGTTTCTCAGAAAAGATGACAAATTCTAGGGAAGAAGCACCATCTGCAACTCCTGCCTCCAGGCTCTGAGTGCTGCTTCCTCCCCTGGAACACATGTCACCCCATTCTCCCTTCACGTGGCTACCCCTGTCTCCTCTTTCCCTGAGCCTAGCTCCACTGCCTCCTCCTCCAGGAAGCCGTCTCTAACCTCGTTCCCCAGGTGAGATCTTGTGCTCTCCCCTAGCTGCCACAGTCCTCTGGGTAGCCCTGGAGACTCTGCTAGCCTAGCGCTAGATCCAGCAGCCCCTCTAGCTGAATATCTGGGCACCTCTGGAAACCTGCTCAGTTTGGGGCATGAGGCCCGTGTAACCTGCGTACGATGAGGTATGACAGAGCATTGACTTTACTCTGCTTCCTCATCTGTCCAAGCTCATTGCTTCTGCCTGCCTGGGCCTTTGGTGGTGCCGAGGAAGTGAGACCAGGGACCTCTGCACCTCTGACTCACCGACTCTGTGCCTACCCTGATCACTGCTCACCCCCTTGGCAGGTTCCAGCCAGAGATAGGTCTGGCCACTCCTGTTCAGAAAGATCCGCCACTGCCACGGCTAAATGGAGGGGTCTGGAGGCCACACTAATTGATTAATTAAATCCTCTCAGTTAATTAGCTTTGTCTCTCCAGGGAAAAAATTTCTAGAGTGGAGCCAGAGCTTCCTCTGGGCTGGAGGAGGGTTTCACAAGCCTTGCTCAAACTGACCCTGATGCCAGCAGCTGCTGGGGGCACTGGGGAGTCCAGGAAGAACGTTCTGGGCCCTGGAACCAGTCAGGCCGCCCGGGACAGGGAGAAGGGGCCTCCAGCTTGGGCCTCAACATGCTACTCCTGAGCACGCTGGCCCCAAGCCCCAAGGCCAGAGGCAGGTTGACCTAACTGAAGCCGGCAGGGACCCAGGAGCAAAAGGGTGGAGGCTGAATCTGAGAAGACAGAGAGGTCTGCAGGGGTCTGTGTTCTGGCACAAGGCTGCGGGAGGTGGGGGTGGGTGGGCATGGAATCCAGGCAGGAACCCTAGCCCAGCTGCTGTGTGCAGGGAGCCCTTGAAGGCCAGCCTAAGAGCTTGAACTTTCTCTGGGCATGGTGGGCTGCAGTCAGTTTGAAGCTGGGGCATAACTGATCAGATCTGGATTTTGGAAAGATTTCAGGGAGCAGTCGCTTGGGGGAGGCGACTGGAGGGAAGAAGAGGGTGGGAATGGGGAGGGGAGAGCTTCGGGTGTCCAGAGAGAAGGACATCCATCAGGTCTGGGGGTTTCCAGAGGGGGCAGTCTAACCTGGCATCTGTAGATTAGCCCCTGCTGTGTGGCCAAGGGTCACCTGATTCCCTCCTCTAGGATCTTTTCCCTCATCTGCCAGGTGGGGGTTAGGAGAGGCTATTCCTGAGGCCACCACCTCAGGATGTGAATGTCACTCGCATATTTCCTTGCTCCAGGACAAGCCCCTTCTTTAGCCTCCAAGCTCTCCATGGCACTCGCAAGGGTCTTGCCTAATGGGGTTCACTAGGTGTAAAGGCAGAGGAGCCCCAGTACTGGGTGAGTGCCTCATTCAGGATCTACAATATTATGATCCAGACTGGAGAACCTCGGGGGCCCAGGGTGGAGGAGGCACACCTGTGCCCAGGCTAGCACAAGGGGAGGCGAGCCAGGCCATGGGTGGAAGGCAGAGCGCCCAGGACACCCCGAGCAGCCACAGGCAGCAGGCAGGGCTGCAGTCTTGGCATGAAGCCTGCCCTGGGCTGGTCCTCCAGCTCCCTGAGTGGCTGCCCAAGTGGGAACAATGACCCTTTCACGTCACGCCTCCTCAGTCACAGCAACTTTGGCGCCGCAGGACAAAGGGGCCATTTCATCATTGTTGGATTGGATCAACAGCCCGCCCGCCTGAGCCCTGCTGCCCCCACACAGCCCAGGCCTGGAAGAGAGGTTGGCCGCCCAGCCTGACCGGACCCAGGGCCTTCTCTTCTCCTGGTCCAGCTGCATCGTCCCAGAGACCCCTCACTTCCCTCACCGTCCCCTCCTGGCTCACCTGGCCGGCTGCAATGATGCTAGGCTCTGCCCCTGACTGTGGTCTCCCACAGGGAGGAAGGGCTGAGATAGATGGGCTGTCGGGCTTCACCCAAGTCTGCCACCCTGAGGCCACAAACCTTCCACCTGTGCTCTCTGTCCCCGGCCAGCCCTGGCCTCCAGGAAGAAGCCTCAGTCCCAAGAGGTAGGAAGAGCAGAAGAGTCCTGGGCTTTTGCACCCAGTAACCTCTCTTAATGTGCACTAAGCCGAGGCCAGCTCTGCTCACATTCGGGCTACCCTCAGCCCTCTGCGGACACCTAGCTGTGCAGAGGCCCAGAGAACCGGGAGTCTATCAGCCCTGCCTAGCCCTGCCTCCTGTCTCCTTTGATTAGGGGACAGGGGACTGGGACTGTGAGCCCCTTGCTTCCTTCCTCCTTAATTTGGCCAGGGTTTGTTAAGAGCTTGAAGAGGGATAGGAGGCTTCTTGTTACACTTAGTGAGCAGGTCACAGTCGGGGCACTAACACGGAAGCTGTACCTACCAACCTCTGTGGTCAGGCCGGGTCAGACCAAAGCGCAAGAATCCAGGCATGGGGGGGCTGGGTGCTGTCCTCCTGCAATGGCACTGCAAACAGCAATGGTGGTGGTGCCCCAAGGTGGACAGGCCTGGGGCTCACTCTGGGTGGATCTGCAGACAAGCAGAACTTTCTGGAGAGAGCCCTGCAGCCCAGGGTCCTGACTGAGGGCACAGACTACCTTGGTGGGCCTTCTCAAACCCAGGGGCCCAAGAGTGCACCAACTGAGAGTCTGGGCTCCTGATGGAAGGGAGAGAGGAACCAGGGCACGTGGGTTCCAAGGTCTCCCCCACTTTGCAGACGAACCTCAAGCTCAGAGGTAAAGTGGTCATGTAAGCTACATGGCAGGTGAGGGGCAGAGCAGAGAGAGCAGCCAGGTCAGGAAGGAGCTGGTCACCATTGCCACCTGGCCGCAGGGTGGCTCCTTGGGTCCGAGGCAGCAGGCAGGGTGTGGAGGGCAGACATGGCCCGTGTGGGTGTGGGAAACCTGCAGGGCAGGGCCCGCTCTGCAGTTCCTACGGCTGCCCGGCGCTGCACTGCGGCCACTGCCAGGCCCGGCGGCACTACACACGTTGCCCATTTGCCCTGCTTCACTTCCTCTGACTAAGACTAAAGAATCATCCCTTTGGGGGAGTGGAGTCTGGCACCCGGTCAGCAGGAAATGCCCAGCCCAGCCCTACAGAGCCTGCCTGCCTTGGCACCCCTCATCTGGGCTCTTGGCCAGGACTCCTAGGAGCACGCGTGTGGGGGTGCACTGCAGGGTGTTGGGGTTATCCTGGGGGTGGAAGCAGGTGCCCACCCACCCAAGTCTGGCCAAGGGCCCCTCTGCCTCTACTGCTGATCTTTTGCGCTTTCAGCTACTAAGCTTGGGAGCCCTTGGGATCTATAGCCTCACCGACCTAATCGAGGCCAGGACTCTGGGAGTTGTTAAGTGCGGGGTCCCCAGCAGAGGAGCAACGCCTAGGCTCTGAGCGCAGTTTAAGCTGCGTTCAGTTTCAAGATCACCCCTGATGGTGTCTGTTCAGGAAACAGAGAGGTCAGGGCTGCTTCAAGATGGCTGGGGCTGCCCTACCTGGCCCCACCCTAAACAGAGGAGCCACTGAGGCCTGAGGGAGAGGTGGGCGGGCTCAGAGTTCCTCAGCAGGCTGCGAGGCAGAGGTGCTGAGGTCTGGGTCTAGCTCGATCCCTAAAGGGTCATGGGCCTGCAAGCCGGTCCCTGCCCCTTTTGGGCCTCGATCTCCCCTGAAACTGAACACTGACTGGACCCAGGTTCAGACT
>RJWM01006673.1:0-82974 GCA_004363535.1 Dasyprocta punctata
GTCTAACTGACTTAGTTTTAGAGTCCCAGAGAGCTCAAGGGTCTTATCCAAGGTCACCCATTGAATTTAAGGATCAAAGTTAGATTTCTCCAATCATGAATCTTTTATTTACATTACCTACTTGAATATTTGGGACTATCTAACTGACTTAATTCTAGAGTCCCAGAGAGCTCAAAGGTCTTATTCAAGGTCATCCACTGAATTTAAGAATCAAAGTTGGATTTCTCCAATCATGAATCTTTTATTTGCATTACCTACTTCTCTATTGCTCCTGAGTTGTCCTTTCTTAGCATTTTCTGACCCTTGCTTGGAGTTCAACCTACCAAAGAAGAAATCATATCTGCTAAGGGGGCCTTAGATATTGGCATTTAAAAATCTTTGTGGTGATATAACTTCTCAATTTTATTGAAAAAGTTGAATACTAAAGGAGAGTATAGAAAATGCATTAAACAGCAACAAAAATGTTGAGCAAAAATCTACTAGATGCAGTCAGTTGCTATCTTACTGAGTTTCTAATTTAACTCTACAGATAATAGAGAACTGAAGGTACTTTCCCAAGGAGATGTTTAGCAATAGGAAGGCTCGCCTAATGAGATGCTAGTTAATGAGAGAAAACAACCCTAAGACAGTGAAGATCTGCAAGCTGAACAACAAGATAGTACAGAATAAGAGTTGATCTTCCATTAAGATGGGTCCTCAATAGGCCTACTCAATCTTTTTTCCCTATTAAATGTCATTTTAATATTTATAAAAATTAAAACACTACCTGGTAAGAATATATGAAGAGTATCTCAAAACATGATGTTGTGCACCTTACAGATACATGGTTTTGTCACTTGAACTCAATAAAAAAGAAAACATGAAGAAGAGAGAAAACAGACTCGGAAGTGCAAAGCCCTAGAGGGACCATTCACGGACAAGATCTTTCTTTATAAAAAGAAGACAAAATTGAAAAAATAGTTATTCTTATGGTATAGATCTGGAATGTCCACCAAAACCCCATATGTTGAAGGTTTGGCCCTCAGATGGCAGCACAGTGGGTATGATGGATCTTTTGGAGTTGAGGCCCAGTTGGAAGAAGTAGGTTACAGAGCACAAGCTCTTGAAGAGTATATTGGGACCTTGACCCCTTCCCCTCTCTTTGCTTCCTAGCTGCTATGAGGCGATCAGCTTTACCACATGTTTAACGGGGGATTTTGGAAGATGGAAATTAATGTCAGCTGACTTTTTAAATAACTATTTAGCTAGTAATTCATACTTTTATTCAGTTTGTGAAAGAACCAGCTGTCATTGCCATTCCTAAGATTATGGATCAAAATTGACTCTTCTCGCAGTCTTAGCCTTGCTGACCCAGCTTCCTTTCACAGTGACTACAGAAAGAGGAGCGAAGCCTTAACTTTAACTTGGTCTACTCACTGAAATAATGCTTAGATTAGAGAACTTCAGGATTAAGCTCTAATTCCAAATTTAATTCTAAATCAGATGAAAATAAAGTAGCTGTTGTACAATTTACACTATGTGATCCAATATTTCAGTCTCTTTCACCTCTTATGGATCTGGACTATTTATTCTCCTAATTTATTTTAATTGCTAAAATATTTTAGTTTTACCTATTGGTTACAGTATCTGCCATATAGCAGACATGTACATCTTTATGAATTCTTTTTTCTGTACCGGGAATCAAACTCAGGACCTCCTGCTTGCCAGGCAGGCGCTGTGCCACTGAGCTATATCCCCAGCCCACATCTTTAAAAATTTAGATGCTCAGTAAAAATGAATGAAGTGAAGATTTAGAAAATGGGAGTGATAAATAAGTCAACTTATGTCTAATGAAAGTTGTATATATTATCTCCATAGACATCATAGAAAAGTATTGTTCCCATATACATCATAGAAAAGTTATCTATGTCAAAAACATATTTTAATTTGTAAGTATGAAATTCGGAAAATTTTCTTGATCCTTGTTTTTGAATGAGTCATTCATGTAGATAGCAATGTTGAGTATTAGAAAGCCCAATGGATCGAGACTCTATGCCATTTTATTTTCTTGGTTTGGGAGTAGAACTGGAGTTTATTTTAGATCTAAAGCACCAACTTTTAATTTCAGAATGTGAACCTTAGGCTCTTTTTGCTACTAGAAAGTAACAGATATCCTTGTCATATAGGACAGTGCAAAAACAAAAGAAATAGAAAGGGATGGAAGAGACATTATACTTCATGTTATGGAAGATTGGGCAATTTTTATATTCAGGTTTGTAATAAAAAGTTATGATTCTAGGTTATAGGAAGGCCTTCAAATGACTTTCAATGCTCTCAAACATTAAAATAATTTAAAAAACTATTTTATTAGTCTCAAGGCTGAACTAATAAAAATATAACATTCAGATCAAAGAGAACCAGTGACAAATGGTTATGTAGTGGTTGATCCACATAGGTTAATCCACTGTGATGGGTGGAAGCCAGAATATCTGGGTTCAAGCACTACCTCTACTGCTTAGTGGCTTCTGGAAGGAAATGCTACATAGTTTTTTCAAGACTATTTTCCCATCTGCAAGAGG
This sequence comes from Dasyprocta punctata, assembly GCA_004363535.1. NCBI lineage: Eukaryota > Metazoa > Chordata > Mammalia > Rodentia > Dasyproctidae > Dasyprocta > Dasyprocta punctata. The sequence continues at coordinate 2,559 of RJWM01006673.1, forward strand.
AAATAAACTTATTGTCTTAAGTGAGATAATGCACGTTAAACACTTAGGATTATTACATTGCACATTTTAAGCATTCAATATATATTAGCTCCTATCATTTGGTGTATGATATCAAATTCTGACAATAATTATAAAAGTAACATTTGACAATAAGAACTCATTCTCGGGAAGATACTTTGAAACAAGCTTTCATACAGTTGTCGCAGATTTCCAGAAGCAGAAAAGAGACTGCTTAATATTTTAAAATATTTGCAGAATTCTCATGTGGAAGTGAAGGCCAAACTAAGATGAATGATAGCGACAGAAAGAATGATTTTTGCTTTAACATAAGCAAAAACGTCAGATAAAATTTGTCCTAGCCTCACAGAATCATGAACTACCCCCACTAGAAGGACCCAAGTAGAGGTCAGATAACGATGGAGCAGAGATGTTTTCCTTAATTCTTGATGCCCCAGTAATTCTGAACTTACTTCTGTTCATGAAATAGTCTACCCTCGCCTCCTTCTTATCCTATGTTTCGTCCTCTTGGAAAACTTGCACTTCTTTTCACCCTTCATCCAACAGTGTTCTGTCCTTCTGCCTGCCCCACTCTCAGGTTTCAGGGTTTAGACTCACCTTTCCTGAATGATCTATCTATCTATCTATCTATCTACCTATCTATCTATCATCTATCTATCTACCTATTTATTCCTGTCACCATGCTCTTTACTTCTTACATCACAGTGTTATCCATTACACTCAGTATAATTTTTAAAGACATGTTTCCTTTCAAAAGCCTGAAAACTTTAACTGCCCTATCTTCAGTGCTTGGTGCCTAGTAGGTGCTCAATTTTTTTGCATTAATATCTAAAGCTTATGCCAATGATTGTGGTATTGGCTGTTGAACTCTTAAGTTTTCTTAAGACTGTCTAAGACTACGATTGCATGAAGAGCAGTGGAGATGCTTCATTTTAGACATCTTATTTTTGTTTTCAGAGTTAGGCAAATGATCCTTGTTGAAATTTAGAAATTGTTTTCATATTCAATATCACTTAGTTTTGACACTGTCAACTTCAAATCACTCCACTCCAAGTGGTACAAATTTAAGTATTTATAAGGGCAAGATAGTTAATGTGACCATGTGAAATGTACCAAACACAAAGAAGTAGGCAGTGGTGGCATTTTGATATGATAGCACATTCCCTGTTTTAAGGCATTAAAATTCCTTTAAAAACCACCAAGGCACCCAAATCTGTGAGTGATAAACAGAACACCTCCCCGAGTCTAATTCAGCCTAGTTTTACCACCATATAGCCCATGCTCCAGGAAGATCAAGATATAGTAATTTCCAAGTGATATTTTAAGGTAGTTTCTTCATTTTTAAAAAATATGTAGTCAAGTTTATTAATTTGAATCCCACCTGACCTTATTTTCTTCTTTGCCTTTTAGTGAAAGGATAAGAAAATAACAACGTTAGACACAGATAGAATCAGATAGACTAACAGGAATTAGAACAAAGGATTGTGACAAGGTAATGAAGTAGGAATGGCCTAAATTGAAATTATATGCTTCCCCCAGTTTTTCAGAAAATTAAATGTGAGAGATTCTCAAAGTCTGAAACAATAATTCCTTGTAAATGTCCATGCAAATGCTACTAGTTAATTGAATTCAGTGAATAGGTACTACAGATCAGCTGTCAGTGAAAATTTGGGGGTGAATTTATATTTGATTGATTTGATGAATTGCTTCAGTTAAAACTTGCAACTTCAAGTGGCTGGCCCACAGACTGTAAAATCACTGAAATATTCGGTGGTATCATTGTTCATTCTCCCAAATTTCATACCTGCATGCAGCCCTGAAGTTCCTGGATATGAAACTCACTTATTCGTCTCTCTTTTTCTGGCTCAACATCTTTGGCTCTACTTTTTAAAAGAGTAGCATGGACTTCCAAAAAATATGTGTAGAGATCTTTTAAATAATTTTTAAAATAAAAAATTTTTATTTTGAAATAATGTCAAGTGTAACAAAACAGTACAAATAACGTTTCCTTCCAGAGTCTTTTGAGACGGGTGCCCCAGTTGGATACTTCAGTGTGCATTTTGTATGAACGTAATCCATTAGCATCCCCAAATCCGCTGATACAATTCAAGCTCCGCCGTGTGTCGGAACTGTCCCAGATGCACACAGGACATCTCATTTTCACATGTGCCGTCTCTTTCCGTCTGGAGCAGTCTCTTGGCGTCTCCTCGACTATCAAAACCAAGGCACTCTTGAACTTTCCCAACCAGTTGTTCTGTAGGGAATCTGCTGTTTCCCCATCTTAAATGCCAGTTTATTCGTTTTTGACAAGAAAATCACAGAACAGATGCTGTCTTCCGCCCATTGCCTTCCATCAGGCGATCCCTGATGTCCATTTATCTCACTTTGTGGGGAAATGTTTCAGATTATGTCCTTCACTTCCTTAAGCCTTTAATCCAGTTGTTTGCTTGCTTATATATTTAATTTATATCTGCATAGACTCATGGATTCCTAGTTTAGTCAGTCATATACTATTATAGCGTATTTTAATATTTGAATGTGGTCAATAGTCAAATCTGATGCTGGATTAGCTCACAGGCTGGAGTTTACATTTGTGGATGGATTCTCATCATTCTTCAGCAGTCTCAGATCAGCATATCTGTTATGCTTACACCTACCAGTTACTTGTATCCCATCTAGTTAGTTATCTATCTTTCTCTGTCTTTTACAGATATTCTCTAGTTGTGTCCAGACTTAGAAATAGTAACACCCGAAGAGCAACACTCACATGTAGTCCTAAGATGTCCACTAAAAGAAATCAATAGTAGCCAGTTGTGGTGGTGCATGCCAGCAATCCCAGCATTCTGAGAAACTGAGGCAGGAGGGTTTCAAATTTCAAGCCCAGCCTGGGCAGTTGGCAATTCTTAGGAAAATGAGTATTTTCAGGGCTGAGATGGAGAAAGTACAAAATGAGGCCTGAAGAACTTGTGGAATCAGAAAGTAGATAATAAATAACACATATATTTATATTGCATTTATCTCTTTAACCATTTTGGAAATGTGCAGTTTATGCTTGTATTGTTAATGGTTACCCAGCACTGCAGAATTCATCCTACTTTCTTTCTTTTCCATTTTTAGAAGTCCCCTCATGGGGAAGTTTTTGGTCAGCTTCCCCATAGAAAACTGATCCCCTGCTGCAGCTTCTGCCATCTCTTTCCACTCTGACATCTTCACCCATCGGGGCTCTGAGACCCCACTCTGCCTGTGTCACTGTTGAGGTCCTCTTTGCTCTGTTGGGGACCGGTTTCCCTCACTGGGTATTGTGGTTCCTCTAGTTCTAGAGAAGAATCTCACCTCACAACATCTCACTTAAGGACTTTTCCACTCAAATTTTCAGAAAGGGAAGGAGAAGAGAAAGAACAGAATGGACATCTCCATAGAGAATAAGCCCCAGAGCAATAAAAGAATTCACTAAAGAATTTCTAAACTCTTCAGTGTGTTTCAGTTTTTAGATGTTGCCAAGAATGTGTGTGTGGGGGAAATGCAAATAAGGTATAGAGGTAGCAAGATAATTAAAATACTAGCAAAAATACTAAACCTTTGAAAACTGCTGTCCGCCAAGTGTTTAAGTAGCTTTTCAGTCTATATGTATAAAAATCAATATATTAGCCCTTTCTTCAAACAAACAGAAAAGTTATGACTCATGGGTTTAATATTTGGGTCCTTGCCATTACATTTCCTTTTAGGTTGCTTATGATAGTAGTTAGAATGATACTGAAAGCAATCCTGTTGCTATAAAAATGTAAATTTTATTTCTTGCTTTTGTGATTAATTTGTCAGTCTTTCCACTCCCCAGATCACAGTGTGGAGAGCTGTATATTTCTTATCCCTCTAAAATGACGTATACTGAGATGTTCTCGAGTCTCTCTGACCCAGGGAGAGCTTGTTATAATAGATTTGTTTATGGACTGCTTGTGTTTTTGCCTTTAACAGAGTGCAAGTTCCTTAAACTTCTCTGAGATACATCACATTCTTTTTCTCTAGGTTTAAAACACATCTAAAGTTACTTTTTGAATTTGCCAAAACATCCTTAATTAAAAAAATCATCCTAGCCAGGCGTGGTGGTGCACGCCTTTAATCCCAGCACTCAGGAGGTTGAGGTAGGAGGAGCGTTGTGAGTTCGAGGCCGGCTTGGATGACAACGTGAGTGCAAGGCCGGCCTGAGCTACATAGGGTGATCCTGCCTCAAAACACCAGGGCCCGGAGTTTGGCTCAGTGGCTTAAGTGCCTGCTTGGCAGGTGTGAGGTTGTGAGCTCAATCCCCGGTGCCACCAAAAAATAAAAAAATGAAAATAAAATAAAAATAAAAATCATCCTATTCCATCACCCAGAGCATAATTTACAGATATCTCATAGCGAATGTCTCCTGTTAGAAAGTGGGTCTTTGGGGGCGGTGTGTTGATCTTGGTCTCAGAATTCACATGAATTTGACACAGAAAATAAATTAGCTCTTCTAAGAGTAGCTGTGGAGCACTAAGCCAGTTCAGAGGAGAACTTCCCTTAAAGACTAACCATGACCTCAAATACCAAACCAATAAATTCACAAACGTTAATTTTTTAACTTTATTTCTTTATGGTCTCCATTTCAAATGAGTCACATAAAATATGATTGGTACCTTGTATCAAGGATATTTGAAGAACGGACTTTCATTTTAACTATCAGAGACTAGGCTAGGGTAACAGATCAGTTCAGATTTTTGTGGCCCTCCTATTTCTCTGGCACTCTGTTGGCAATGTTTTCTTTCTTGCACCTAATGGCAGCACAATGATTATAAAAAATCCTAGCCTACACAGATGAGATTCTAATCTTTGACCTCCGTTCTGCTTTCCAATTGAATATGTAACTTTGGGCATGTTATGCTAGCCTTCCTTGCCCAGAGGATAAAACAAATGAATTTTATTTTTATTAGATCACGAGTCCTTAGCATCTTTGATGCCATAATGTCTTTGGCAGTCTGATGGAGTGTATGGCCCTTCAAAGAATAATGTTTTTAAACTGATAATAAAATGAAATGAGATAAAATATATTATAAATATGACTAATTACATTGCCTTTCAGTTATCAAAATATTAACAAAGCACATTTCTGTGTATTATGGCAAAATGTATTTATTTTAAGATTAATTTCAATGCTATTAATATTGTAACAACAAAGACAAGGTCAAGTGGTGGACTCATAGGTGCTATGATTGTAACATAATGATGCAAATATTACTATGGGGTATCTGTAAAGACCTTCATGTGATTTTTTTTTTTTTTTGTACCAGGGGTCAAACTGACAACCTAGTGTCTGCCAGGCAGGCGCTTAGGCCACTGAGCTAAATCCCTGGCCGTATTTTTTGAGACAGGGTCTCACTATACAGTTCAGGCTGGCCTTGAACTCATTTTGTAGCCCAGGCTGGTCTCAAACTCACAATGATCCTCCTGCCTCAGCCTCCTGAGTGCTAGGATTAAAGGCATGCACCACGATGCCCGGCCTTCATGTGATTTTAAAATATCTATGATTTCTATTGTTGACAAAGTTACAAATACTTAACACTGTGTGCTTCCTTGACTACCTTCACCATTAGTGGAAATTTCAATTATAAACTACAGAAAACAAAAATATGATTTTTTAAATCCAAACTTGCAAGTGTCCTAAAATCTGTTAAATGATCTCACAGAAACTTTCAAACAAAAGTATTCCAAACTTTATAAATAGCCTTGCTAATAAGGTGGGATAGAATGGGGCCAGCTCCATTCTGATCCAGGTGTGTAGGCCGTGGACGAACAGTGTCACCTAACTTGGAGCTTGTTAGAAATGCAGAATCTCAGGTCCCACCTCAAATCTGAAGAATCTAAATCTACATAGTTCGGTGCACATATTAATGTCTGAGAAGTGGCATTTTTAGATTAAGCAATTTGGCCTGTCTTGGTGCATTTCACCAATGAGCAAATCAAACACCTTAGAATTCCTTAGACCTACTTCTTTATTTTTTTCAAACTTTCCTTTACTTTACACTCAAAGTCTAACAAGTTGGTGATAAGCTTACTGTTAAGGAAAATGGTGCTTTTTGATATAGATAGTAGAGACTGTAGTAGAAAATTTAGGTTAGGAGATAGTGAAGCATTAATAATTGATTGACTTTTGATTGCTTCAATGCGTTGAAGAGCGCTGGGTGGAAAGTTTGAGATTTGCCAGAAGAAATTGGCTCTGAAAAGTGTAGGAGGAAAGATAAGTCTGACTGCATAACCATGCTGAGAGGTGGTTCCAACTTTATTAAAAATAGGCAAACTTTATTCTCTATGGTTTGGTTTGAGCACTATAACCGTTTGCATATCACAGTTAATGTTCTTGTGAATGTGTGTTTTTCACTGCTCTAGTGCCAATTTTATAGGTCTATAAAATACTAAGCAGTTAGTGACTTTCAAACAGAATCAAATGTTTACAGAGAGGAAAGGCAGCTCCTAATGGGCCTTGCAGTGACATTCTCTGATAGAAAATTGAAGGTAGTATATTGGTTTTGAGCACCTGTTTTGCACCAGGTAATGAAACTTCAGGGTCCTTGCTATAGAAGAACTTTGGGAATCGGGCAAAAAACATTGTTGACTGTAACGGTGCATTAAATTCTAAGATAGAAACAGATATGAGATATTTGCAGTGGTTTGGGTTGGGGCAAGGACTGTCAGGAGGATTGCAAAGAGCTTCGAGTTTACTTGTCCACTCCTTGACTCAATTGTTTGGTCATTCAGTTACTGATTTGTTCAACAATATGTGTGGATCTGTTACCTAAGCTCATACACTGGTCTTATGACTGAGGTTGGCACTGAGAGTGGTAGCATAGGTTTAGTTCGAACCTATGCTAGGTCTTCTATGCCCTCTGGAAAATGTTTCGTGTTGTTCAACAGGCAACTGTGAAATTTCAAAAGGTTTTTAAGTGAGAAAGTTGCTGATCAGATTTGAGTTTTAAGATAACCACTCTGGAAACAATCATAGAATTGACCAGAGAGGGAAATTCAGAAGAAAGTTTCAAGGTTTTAAGCCTGGAAAAATCATTCTTGTGAAGTTTTTTGCATTTTAAAAATTCTCTCGTTTCTTTCTTAATAATGTTTGTAGATAAATATCTAACTTGTGTTTGAGCATTATAGCATGGCAAATTTCTTGAACTTAGTATTTTTGTTTGTTTGTTTGCTTTCTTTTTTGGTTCAGCAATATAACTAACATTTTTATCTGTTATTTTTCAGTTCTGGACCCTTGTCTTGGTCTTATGGCCCGTCATTATTTTCATAATTTTGGCGATTACCCGGACAAAGTTTCCTCCAACAGCGAAACCAACTTGTAAGTAGATGAGATTTATTTGTTTCCCCAACTTCTGGATATTACTTAATATTTATTTTGATACTGCTTCAATGCTGCATGCTAAAATTTTTGGAGTAGTACTTCCACTTGTAAGTATTTCTGTACACAGTTGTGTGTGTGTGTTTCCTCCCAGTTTTTCAAACCAAAACATTGAATCTGCAATATTTGCCTAGAAAAATAAAAATCATGTAGAAACAAGAATATATTTTTAAAACTTTCACAAAACTTCAATTCATTTATTATTCGTATCACGAATCTTACCATGGTACACATAGCATAAACTGGCAGCTGTCTCATTCTAAATTATTCTTTACTTTTGTAGTTGAAACCATAGGTTTGCATTTGATCAATTGAACAAGAGAAATACAGGGAGCTATAAAAATCTTTGCTGTCTTCAAGGTTGATAGTTGAATGGTAGAAATGTGTCAGCATGTTTTGTCTACAAGAAGACTGTGTTCTAACTAGAGCTGTTTTAGTTTCATATTGTCACTGCCAAATTACAAAGCAGGCAGAACGCTCAACTTATTTCATTATTTTCTTTTGGGCACAGAATGGAATAGCAGAAAGAATTCAGAGAAATACTCAGAAGTGATAAGATGAGGTTTTTATGTCCAGTGATTAGAACATTGATGTCTTGGATTTTGTTTCTTTCTATTTCGAACCGGTTTTCTTAGTAAAGGAGTAAAAGTTGAGTTACATATTTCAAGTTTACCAAAGCAGCCATCACCAACAAAGCTTTTTATAAATCAAATTTTTGTAAATCAGATTGTATTTCAAGCAAATTATAGTAATTGACTATATAAAAGAATCCAATGCTGAATGATTTTGTAAAGAGTAACAAGCTTGTGACTTTCTAAAGCTACCTAGTCCTATAAAACAAGAACCCTATCTGAATCAAGTACATTAGCATAATTCAGAAGAAAATATCAACTCAATTAGTGTAAAGCATGTAAGCTCTTGGTGCTACAATAAGTAATTCCTGTATTTGAATAACACCTTTTTCTAAAGAATTTCTGTACAAGTCATTATATACAGTCGTTGGTGAGATTTGATTAAAATGTTATGGAAACTCCAAAATTTTATTCTTTTCATAATGAGTATATGTTAACTTTTTAGAACAAACTGATCTCATTGTGTGCTGTTGGAATTTATGAATTCATCTGTATCTCAAGCATATAAAATGTAAGAAATAATGCAAGAGCTTTGGAAATAATACATTCAGCATATAAGTAGGGCAAATACTCTGAAATATCCTGGTTTAAGATACTAATCATCAATTTGCTAACAATACTGAAAGCATTTTAATAGTTCCTTTAGACAACTCATCTTCACTAATTTCTTATTTTTAAGGATTTTTCAGCTACATAAAATTCCTCTTGTGAAATTTCTAAGACAGAAATACAAAGTCTGGGGATGATGCTCTTAAACTAATTGGTGCCAGCTGATAGCATGTAGAAACCCTTGGAGAAAATTATAGACCACTCTTATAATTCTACTAAATTAGGAAGAAAAAAACTGGAGAAATGGTATAACAAGTCCTCCTAGACCTAATCTAGAGGGCTTTCAATAGAATGACAGTATTCGAAAGGAGATGAACAGCTTTTTTTTTTAAACTATGGACCTATTATACTGGAATAATAATTAGCTGCAGAGTGATTGTAGGTAGAAAGAAAATTACAAGATATTTCAAACACTGTGTTTGCTAGTCTTGTAGACTACATAAGCATCAGAGTGGAAGCTAGCTTAGTGGTTTGCTATTGGAACAGAAAGGGGCCCTCTTGCTTTCCATATGAGTAACCTGGAACCCAGGAATACTGTCATTTGCCAAAATTTAATCATGTGGGATAAGGGAGAAAGGTATTGGAGGCCACCTTTCCTTTTCCTTTGTCCATAATGTTTGTAACTACATTTTACTCTCTTATGCACTAATTGTTCTTCACCTAGAACTTTTATTTTGATAAATAAAAGCCAAAATATTACCCCCAGTTTCAATTCACCTTGTAATCAATAGAGTATAAAATGTACATTAAATTATAATTATATAAAATCACTGTTTTGTAGAGCAATTCAAGAAATCCTTAAAAGCAGTTGTTTTCTCTTTTGTGTTGGGAAGGAATAACTTTTAGATGGTTGTTTAGCCATTTTTACTAGTTTAAAAAATTATTCTTGTGTTTCTTTGGTTCTCATCTCTACTACAATATTGGGAGATTAAAACTGCCTCATAAATACATATTTTTTTTATCTTATATGCCATGCCTACCACTTAATTTGGTGGTGACTATATTGTTCATTTCATAGTTAAGTAAACTAATGTACAGAGAAACTAAGCAACTCGACTAAGATGGCAAAATGAAGAAGTGGTGCTATCAAGATGTGAACCAAGGCTGGTTTCAGAAACTGGTTTTAAATTCTTGGAGTAGACTAGGGATATAGCTCAGTGGCACAGCGCCTGCCTGAGTTCAATTCCTGGTAACCTCCCCCACTCTCCACCCCCAAATTTAAATAAATTCTTGGATTAACATTTCTTAATTTTAATCTTTTAGTACTAATTTTTCATGTTGTATCTGTTTGATTTAGTGACACAGAACTAAACTGTAGACATCGAGACGATAAGCACTTCTTTGTCTCTGTCATGAAATGAATAAATTTGGTGAGGAGATGCATTCCAGTGCAGGTCTCAGAGTTATTCTCAAGTTAGCATCGGTGTAAAGTGCTCTCACTATTGACTGATTCACTGTAGAGTAGTATCAAGAAATCAGGTCCTGTTTCAGAGTTAAGCTCTTCTCTAGACAACAGGGCTAGTTGGGCAACAGAAAAATGAAGATGACACTTTACACTACAACCCTAGTTAAAACTTGGCCATGCTGAGAATAAGGGTTGTGATTCCATTGGCACATCCTGCTCCCAGAATAACTAGACTGGTCTGTAGGACTTGAAAAATCATTCAGAAAAATATAATTAGTGACTCAAAAAACTCTCTCCATAGTGCTTTTTTTTTTTTTTTTACAGAAATGATATTGTTGCTTGAAAATGTTATCATAGGCGATTAATTGCTATTTTAAAAAAAATCAAATTCAGAGACTCGCACTTGCCAGGCAGGCGCTGTGCCTCTAAGCTAAATCCCGGGCCCTGCTATTCTCTTTTCTTTTTTTTTTTCCTAAGTTTCTTTTTCTATGTTCTTTTTCTTCCAATCAGATTTTATTGGTACATTCTAGGTTTTTTGACAGATAGGCATCTGGAAAAATTTGGATCTTTGGTAGATGAGAAAGCAGCTGCACGAGAGGCGATCCAACACATACTATTTGCTTTCAGTATCATCTGCCTTCATTCACTCCCTTGTGTGTTGCAACAGCAGCTTAGGTAACTAGTCCCTGTAGACTGTAAATCCCCGGTAAATGAAACCTCCCAAGGCTGGCAAGCAGGCCCTGATGCTTCTCATTCACACGGGTTGGAAATGGGCTGAGGCGTCAAGTTAGAAGTCGTTCCAAACTCTTGCAATCTCTACATGCAGTGACTTGCTGAGAGGCAAATTTCAAAGCCCAGACACCATGCTTAGGGATAAAGACAAACAAAGCAACATGACGCCCCTGAAACTCATTTAGATTGAGCCAACCTGAAATGGCAGCATGTCTGTCTCCTTTTCATACATACCTATGTACATATGTACACCCACACATACATGCTTACTTGCATACTTACATAAGAAAGTTCAGGCAAGTAGTTCTTAAGTATTGCAGGATTATTTTTCAAAAACAGTAAAATCCTGCCATAATGAGATAACTAGATGCCAAAGAATGCAGTCATGTCAGACAAGGAGTTACATTTTATTGTGACATGAGTGGAAAATAATGTTTTTCAACTGCTTAAAAGTATCACTAAAAGCATGATGGAAATTACACTGTGCAAACATGATCGAGCACTGGATGAATCTTCGTATACCTCAAGGCTGTCAATTTTTCACATCTCTGCTCCCTCAGAGGACAGAAATTCAACCCACCAGACTTTTGCAAATAGTGACTGGTAGGTGGATGAAGCCAACTGAATTATATCCAAATTTCTGTTATCCAGAGTTATTCTGACTGCCATCCATCTAGGTATGACTCAATCCACTTCTGTAAATGCAAAGTCACCTGACTTCCTGGCACGGCTTTTGATGCCCAGCACGCTTTTTGTCTTCAGAGATGCATAAAGATAAGAATAAAGGTGGACAAATGTCATGTGTCAAACATCGTGCCAAGTACCTCGCATATATTATCTTTGTTAATAGCACATGATTTTTTGGAACAGTTTTAATGATGAGAAAACTGAGACATGGAAATGTTAAGTAATTGACCAATGTTCACATGTTTATTATGTCCCAAAGCCTGGATCTTGACCAGTTTTTTCCTGCAGATGGGTAGTTTTACCTAGGTCTTGGGTATCAAGAGTGGCGATCCCACAGCCTGGCTAGCATCTCCTTTTTCTTCCTTATGCCATCTGTTAGTGTGATTATAGAGTCAATGTGGTTGGGAAGTGAGCCTTGTAGGCTTTTCTGCTTATCAGCAGGTCTATGAAAAGGCCTGCAGGGGAAAACTGAAGTTATTGATTAACTGGGGGCTTATGGGATCCATGCAAGTTGTTCCACCCTATGATGCCTGAATTGCTGAGAGGAAGCTATTGCATAGGGCAGTGTTGAAAGAGCTTCTGAGGCGTCCTGCAGGGAGGGTTGTGAATGTCAGAGGGGTGAGGCTTCTCTTGTTGACTTTTCCTGTGCAGTGTATCTGGGGAAGGAAAGACAAGTGCGTGTGTAAGGGGCCCAGGGTGTACCTGCTCCCCAGTACACCATGGTTTAATGGTAATAAAAACTGAGGGCTCATAGTGAAAAATTCTGCTTACTCTTTCGATTGGGTCAAATTTGTAGATTGATCCTGGTAGTAAAAGTGAACTCAGTTGCTTTTTTCTACATGTTAGGAGGTCTAGGGAAAAACACATGAAAGGAAGATCAAAATTAATAATCAACTAGTGGTTTGTGGGATTCACATAGGTGGTTACATCTATGACAAAAGTTTTTGTACTGGGAAGATCAGGATGTATCATCATTAATCTTCTGCAGGGAACTGCCCCATGCGATTTCTCCATTCTCATGAGTTCCAGAAACACAAGTCAGTCTCTCAAGTTGGAAACATCTGAGTCATCTTTGACTTCTCCCTTTCTTTCACCTGCCATGACCACTAGCTTCAAGTCAGAATCCTTCTTATAAAATGTGTCACCCATTGGTTCAAGATTCTATTATCGCAGGCTTGGATTGCTTTGGTAGCTTTGTGTGTGTGTGTGTGTGTGTGTGTGTGTGTGTGTGTGTGTTCCCCACCTCTAACTCTTCTCATGTTTCATCATCTAATAATTACCCTAAAATATTCTTTGGCCTACTGAGTTTCACTACCTGTTTTTCTGACTTTCAAGCCCTTCATCATCAGCATTCTTTATCTTCTTTCTCTTCTGCAATCGGAAGCCTATGCTTAAACAGCAGGTGTCTGAATGTCCTTCCCATTCTGTTCTCATTCCCACCTCAGTGCGCATGCTCATTTCTCCTGCTCTGTGTCTTCAGAACTTGCGCTCACATGGGAGCCCTGCTTGCCTGACCTGTCCACCCGGACTCCAGCCATCGCTTCATCTCTCTCTTGTTAATATATTGGCCTATGGCTATGTTTGCAGCTTAATTCTTCCTTCTTGACCCAATCATCAGATAGTTCCTTGGCAGCAAAAATCATAACATCAAACAGTACTCAAATCACACTCCATGTGATTTCTGACTCAGGGAACAAAGTCGAAGTCCCAAAGGAAGTCAAACTTTGATATAGTTTAGAAGACTGATGTAGGAGGTTGGATTACAAAATGTACCCAAAGATGGATAGTTAAAAAGAACCAACCTCAGTGTGAATATGAGACGGGCAAAGGGCAAACAGCTTTTTATGGGTTGATTTTTCACCTCTCAGAGATGAGTGTGAACCTGATTATACTGTCAAAAATATCATAATCCTCCTGTTGAGAGAGAAAAATGATTACAGAACCCCATCAATCCTCCCCCACTAGAGCACCTGGGAATTCCCATCACAAATACTTGAGGATTCTGAATGCATAGGAGAAATTTTTTGTAGGAGATTTTATAGTCTGCCCTTTGCTTAAGAAGTTTTTAGAAACGGCTACAACAGTTTTTTTTTTTTTTACTATCACAGTCAAAGCCTTTTCCTTAAATCAGTGCTTAAAGACTTTTCTGGAAACCTTACGGACTCTACATGGCATTGTGAAGTCACGTTCTGTGAAATACATGCAAAGTGAGCTGGGGATGAGACGGACTGGTTCCCTCTGAAACTTACCGCCGAGTCGTCCGAAACCAGCAGGAGGACGGTGCGAGTGCACACGGCCCTGCTAAGGACGGTTATGGGCACTGCTGGTAGCTGTCCGCCACCCCCAGCTTCTGCCTTGACTACCAGGCCTAGCGGATGGACGCATCCTAAACTCAGGCAACAAGGTGGGAGGATTTCTCAACAGATGCCCTTTGGACTCAGGGCATAGAGTTGCATCAGAGAACCTGAAATAGCTCTGGAGTACAATGAAACTAAGTTTATCAAGTAGAAAAATAAAGAAAGAATAGCAGCTGATTGCACAGTGGGAGGTTTATTTTATTTTCTATCCATTCTGTATCATCGCCATTTGGGGGATCTACCTGCCAAGTTTCCCAGAGGCGAGTGCAACACTGAAATTGGCTGGAGGAGGGGGCAACATGTCTTGTTTTATGTTGCATTTTTCTCTTTTCCTCCTTTCATAATGATCAGGGGGCTTCCTGTTCCTCTCAGATGGGGAATAAAAATGCCCAATCTATATGATGGCTAAAAATGAATAATTGATTAATTAAAACGCTTTTATTATTACAATGACATTGCAGAAGTTGCCAGTGTCAGATGGTGTTCCCAAGATCCCTTTGATACTGAGAGCCAGACTTAGAAAAGTCATTTCAGCTGATTCCCCATGTCGAATGCTGGAGCACAGAGCCCAGACACTGGTGAGGTGCTGGCTACATGCTTGGTTGACCATGTTTTTCCAAGTGACTGTTTCATTAAAACTTTCTTCTGCGCATCACCCAGAGAACCTAGCCTACCCAACCTTAGTCATTTTAGGTTACTCTCACTATTCAAGTCTTCTCATTGTTTTTGATTAGGTCACATCGTGTCCTTTGTCTTTGATAAATGAACCAAGGTATTTTTAGAGCGAAGTAGCCCTTACAGAAGAAAATGCCACAGCACACAATATTCTCCAACTTTCTGGTCAGTTAGGATTTCATTGTGATTAGAGCAAGAATATCCTATAATATTTTCATATTTTAAAGCATTAAAATCTTTATTTGGTTTTGATTTATGTTTACAAATTTATACTTATGCATATGGTTGCGATCATTGTGAGAGGTTGTATGGAATAGAAAGCACTGACTCCAGGCCAGCCTGCCGTGGATACGACCTGCGGACACATCTGCTGGATCTCTGAGCCTTGATTTTCCTGTCCATGTATTGGAGCTAACTACAGCATCTCCCTCATTGAGTTGTTGTGGGAATTAAATGAGTAAATAGTCCTGAAATACTTGGAAAATTGCTTGGCACATGGTGACAGCCACTGTAGCCCTGAATATTATTTTTATATTATAATTGTTTACATTATATTACGCATATACACATGTAAGTTGTAGCTTCATTTATTGAATAGCATCAACATAATTTAGTGTCTCTCTATGGTTCAACTGATGAGGAAACTGATGTGCAGAAAATTTGGAAGACTTGACTGAGGTTTCTTCACACATTCTCTTGCCACCACCGCATGTTTAAAGGACACCTGTCAGGTGTCCTAAATCTGGCTGAAGAAAGCCAGAAGTCCTTGAGGCAATCAAGTTCAGGGGAAAGAATAAGCATGGCTGATATGGTGATGAAATATGAAAACCCCTCTGTGGAGGGAGGGCCAGAAGCAAAGGTAGAAAATGCGATGGAGTCAGCCTTTCCCAGGTGTCAGCCTGGGGCTAACGCCAGGCCAGCGCAGCATGCAGTTCAGGAGCACGGTTGGCCAAGAACTCAGTGTTTGAGATCAGTTATATTTCAATACAATTACTTCAAAAATCAAAACCATTGCAAAAACTCCAGAATGAACAAATTATCAAGACTTAAAATAAAATTAGGATCCTGGATTATGGATTTTTCTTTTACTTCAGGCTTCGATGCGGCTCACAAAGCACCATCTATGGCAGTCTTAGCATAGTTTCGAAGTGTGCGTAGGACTTCGCCAGGTAGACAACTAGCACCTTGGTATTTCTTACAGGACACCAGCAACATGGGTGAGAACAGGAGACAGGAGTTTGGAGTTTGTCTGAAAAGCATAGCTTCGTTCAAAATGTTGGTAAAGAGTTCTTTAGTCAATCCCAAAATCATCAGACTTTATTTTGAAGTGGATGAGAAGCCTCCAGAATTTTTTTACTGTTAATTTTATTTAAAAAATGTTGTATACATTAATGTCCAAGCTCACTAATAAAAAATTAAATAAGGTAATACAATTATTCACTCTGTAAAAAAGTGGAAGACCTGCATAATCTTACCCTTGAGTTTGTTAGTATTTCAGTGCACATATTCTCAGACATTTTCCTGTGCACATACCAAGCACACACAGACACACACTCACACAGGTGCACATGCGAAACTCACAGCACCACTGGGCTCAGATGATGTTTATCAGCAGTGTGGGTGGCGGGGGAGTGGAAGCAAGTGGCAGGACTGGGCGTAAAGTTTGAGGGTGGGAGCTCCTATGTCAGTTTTCCTTTCTATGATTTTATGATTGCCCTGCAAATACCTAGAAAATTAGAAAGCTAAATGTCTGGACTTTTCTGTCATACCTAGCCATTTCCCCAGGCTTTTCAAAAATACTCCTTTCTTTAGTTCTATACTTTCCATATTTTAAAATTCATGTTTCTTTTAAAAATAGAGAAGAAGATACCCTATGTAATTTGGAGATTTTCAATGCGAAGTTAGACATAACTTTCTAGTTTCACACTGTCTGAATGAGATGAACACAGTTTAAGACAGATTAGGGAACTGGAAGTGCAGCTCACTAAAGAGAAAATAATACCTTTTCCAGCTTGTCTTTTCTCTCGACTTTGTGGCTTACAGACAGATATAGCTGATTACTCTGCCTTAATCAGAATGACCTCAGTATGCTGAAAGAAATAGATCCCATAGTCTTACACCCAGGCTTCTGAAATGCATTTGGTGGTGGTAATCAAAGTAGATAGGTAAACATTTTTTTTGTTTTTTGGTACTGGGAATTGAACTCACAGCCTCGCACTTGCCAGGCAGGTACCGTGCCGGCTCAAGGGAGATGCGGCAGTGTTGAGGACCAGGTAGCTGATGTCTTAAAGAACTCTGTAAGTGATTCTTGTGTAACTTCAAGTTCAAAAACTACCTTTTCCTTTATTTTCAATTATCTTTTAAAGTTTGAGATTGGTTTACATTTTTCACTAGCTCATCACGGTGAACATGAACCAGGGAATGGGTTTAATTTTTTTAAAAAATGATTTCATAGAACTTGCTTTCACCTGAGTCACACTGCAGGATTTCAACGACTGGCAGCCTTCTCTGCTTCATTCAGCCCTGAGTCTTCCACTGTAATCTTTAGGATATCAGAAATTCTGGCTATTTTTCACACCTTCTGTTGGAGATAACATTTTCAGAACATTTGAGAGGAGGAGAAAGCCTCCTTTCAGAGAGCACTGTCAGATGGATGACAAAGGAGAGAAATGTTCACAATTTCCTGAGCAGATATTCCTCCAAAATGATTTCATGGTTAAGTTGCACACCCAAGGGAACCCAGTTTCACTTAAACAAGTGCTTCACACTCTGGCAGTATAGTGCTGTGCTTCTGATTCCATAAATATCAAGAGAATGAGAAATGTCAACATCGTTTCCCTCTCTGGAAATTGCTGCCCGATATGGAAACGGTAAAATGATGCCTCTGGAGATTCATTTCCACAAAAAGTGTCGCTTGGGCTGCAGAGGCTCGGACTGCTTCCCACCCTCAGGTTGCTTACTGTCTCATGGCGAGTGCAGAAACACACGTGAAAGCTGTGTGCCGTTATAGGTTTTCAAAAAATCAAGAGGGGCTGGGGATTTAGCTCAGCAGCGTAAGCACCTGCCTGGCAAGCGTGAGGTCGTGTGTTCAACCCCGCTACCAAAATAAATAAATAAAATAAAATACAAGCAAAGTGCAGCATTTGGTATGATACCCTGCACATGATCAGCATTCAATTATTTATAGATCAAGAGGGACATATGAGGGTTGGGGTTATGGCTCAGCGGCACAGTGCCTGCTTGGAAAGTTTGAGGCCCTGGGTTTGATACCAGGCTCCCTCTCCCCCCAAAAAGAGGCACATATGAGTACTCAGACAAATAAGTACAAAACGGGTGCCACAACTTTGCCAGTAGAAAAACAAGCATGAAATAAGTATCATTAGCAATAAAAATGGTTTAATACTTAAAAAAGAGAAAAGATTGCTTCAAATTAAGATAACCACAAATTACCCCCATGAGAAGTGGAGGAGGCAGGAAAAGAAAAACAATTGCCCTAGGACTTTATGCTTTTGGAAGGAAAAAAATGAAAACACAACAAGAAGTATAGAAAGTTTTCTAAAGAGGAAAAGAGCATGCTTAAAATCCTTGAGGGTAGAAGTCTCAGGTTTAACTGGCTAAACATAGGGAGACTCATCTGACTAAAGGAGAGTATTTTGCTGGAGAGTAAAGGTGGGGCCAAATCATGTAGGATTTTAAATACTAGACCTCAAATGTGGATTTTTGTTCTCTGTCAATGAGAACACTACAGTCTGTAGGAAGTTATTTAGTTTTATGTTTACTAACATGGAAGGTAAACTAAAGGGAGGTAGAAAGGGCAGTATGATTATTTACATTCATCTAGATGTTCCCATCACAGGCTGTATGTTATCCATTGCTCTATAAAGAATTTCCGCTGCCCCAAATTAATGGCAATAGCAGTAAACACTTATTATCTTCAGTTCTTGTGGATTAGAAACTAGGGTGGCCCTGGCTGCACAGTATGAGATCAGAGTCTTTCATAAGATTGCCATCAGGATTTTGGTCAGTGTATAGTCGTCTTACAACTTGACTAGGGCCAAGGTAGATGGCTCACATGGTCCAGCTGCTACTAACTGTTGGTGGATGGCCTCAGCTCCTCCCCAAGGGACTTCTGGACGGGCTGCTTGAGTACTTTGAGTATAACATGACTGCTGACTTTCCCCAGAGCAGAACATCCAAGAGACAATAGAGTCGATGTCCTTTTTATGACCTACCTCCGGAAGCCTCAGATCATCTCTTTTGCCACACTTTGTGCATTAAAGGCAAGTCACTGAGCCTGACCTATTTTCAAGAGAAGGAAATTATCAAAAAACCAGGGCCAGGAGTTTGGCTCAGTTCCTTAAGTGAGTTCAATCCCCGGTGCCGCAAAAAAAAAAAAAAAAAAAAAAAAAAAAAAAAAAAAAAAAAAAAAAAAAAAAAAAAAAAAAAAAAAAAAAAAAAAAAAAAGAGAGAGAGAAGGAAATTAAGCCTCGCCTATCAGGGAAAATTCCAGAGATTCTGTGGACACATCTTAAAACCACCCCACAGACTAATAAGATTGAATGGTGCAATGAATATGTACATAAAGATAAATATTCAGCTTCATCATGACAGTATTTATCTGCTTTAGCTACACTGCTTTACCAGCACCTAGCACAGTGTCTGTATGCTGAGGCACTCATTAAATAGTTTTTGAACTATGACTGTATTATGGATGAAGACATTTGTTTTCAGAGATTTACTGATAGACCTTACTATGTGTTGAAGCCAAGATTTAATTCAGTTTGATTACGCACATTCTCTTTCTATTCACTATGTGATCTATCAAACAGAACCACTCACGTCTATTAGATCTGCTCACCTTGCTGTTGGCATAGCTAACAGAATCACTCTCTGGAATATTGTCTGGCACTAGGCAGTCACCCTCCAAATATTTGTTGAACAAATGGATGAATTAAGAGCAACAATAATTGAAAGCCAGAGGTATAAAGAAGTCTGTTCAAATTTACTCACAAGTCAATGGAAAATTGAGGAATACAGTGCAGAGTGCTTGTCTCTTTGTCAGGCTGTCATTTTGTCATATTTATTGAAAGGGCACCATGTTTAAAGTTCATAAGTTAGATACTAAGAGTATAGAATATATGGAACTCCTGTGGTCTGAGAAGATTTATGAACCACTCATAAGAACTCTATGAAAAATGAAATTTATATCACTTTAGTACTGTTTTTCACACAATCTTTTCAAACGTGAGAGTTTGTGTGCTTGTGTGTGTGTGTGTGTGGGGGATAATAAATGTACACCAGCTAGAATTCCTCCTCTAGTAGTAGAATTATGTATTGACATTTAACCCACAAAGGAAAACGAGTGAATTAGGGCACTACAGGCTTTATATGATCTGCTATATACCTTGCCATAAAATTCTAACATGATTTATTCTAGAAAACTTTTCTATCAAAATTAAACTTAAGTACTATGCAGATTTCACTCACCTTCATGGCAATCTGTTAGATTTAATGAAATGTTTTCAGATGTTCCAATAAGCAGAGATCTCAAAAACCAGAAAAAGAAGTACAAGGACTTTTCTTTTTTTTAACATGGATTATATTACTTTTAGAACTAGAATTTTAGGTTATTTTGATGGCTTTCACTTTATGTGGAAATCTGGCAATGACGATATAATCCAGAAGATAAATAAAAGAGACAAGAATATTTCATAGGCAGGATCAATTTAGGGTTATTTTTAAATCTGTTTTAACATTAGTAACGCTAAGTATAGTGAAACCTCAAGAATGATAAACAATCAATTTTTCTGAAATGTTATTGTAGATAGCATCAAAATTTAACTGAAATAAAATCTAAAGCGAATAAACAATAATGGGTTAAGGATAATTTCAAGCATTAGAAAATTTACTTTAACTGTTAGAGCCATGATTCCAGTTCCCATTTTGATACATAGATTTCCAGACACCTAGATACACATAGCCATTAACGTTTATCTATTTATTAAACACTCATTTATTGTAGCGCCACGTGGTTCTTAGATTCACACAGGGTTCTCGGATTTAAACATTACTAATCAAGTTATGGTAACTCCAAAACCCATAATCTATTGGAAAATCAACTCTGGTAGTAGGAAGATAAACCACAAACACAACAAGATTAAGAAAAAGAATCCAACATCTTTGAAGTCTAGAGAAGTAGAGCAAAGCTTAATACTGTAAATAGGACTCAAACTGAATCCTGAGGAAGACTGATAGAATAGTTAGATTTGCATGGAGGATAATGAAGAGTTTTTTTAAAGGAGAGAAGAGCATGAACCAAATTCATGATGGCGAAGCTATAAGGCGAATGGTGTTACGATGCCACTGAGAACCTTACTTGAACCACCATTCACCTCTCATGTGACACTGTATTTTACTGAATATGTATGTACTCGTTTAATATCTGTATTACTGATCCTCTTTCTTGGGGTCTGTCCCTCACACTGTGCTACCAGATATCAGCAGTGCCTATGTAACTGACTCACAGTAGATTCGTAAATAGTACCCCACCACCGTTAGATTCCACTGGGCAGTGAATTGGAATGGATAAAATAGGAGCAAGAGACCCAGTATCCATGGCAAAAGGAATACGGTGTTTGGTGCCTATTAATCACACAGTTTGAGAAGACTAGATCAGGGCTAGGAATGGCTGCAACAAGGTAAATAATTATATAGTTACAGACATTATGGTGGAAAGTAGTGAACTCTCTTGCTAATGCAATCAGAGAAACAAAAATGGAGAAGATTAAATGATCTTAAAAATACTGGGAAGAGAAAATACTGGGAGACTTGGTAGAGATTGAATTTGTGAAACTAAGGAATGGTTTAAAATAAATCACTCACGCCTTTAATCCCAGCATTCAGGAGACTGAGGCAGGAGGATCGTTGTGAGTTCGAGAACATCCTGGGCTACCAAGTGAGTTCAAGGTCAGCCTGAACTGCATAGTGAGACCCTGTCTCAAAAAATAGGGCCAGGGATTTAGCTCAGCGGCCTAAGCACCTGCCTGGCAGGCACGAAGTTGTGAGTTCAATTCCAGGTACAAAAAATAAATAAGTAAAATAAACCACTCTCTTGGTTTTCAATCTGGGGATCTCAGAAAAAAAAAGAACAGCAATAAGTAACAATGATCCTTTATTTGTAATGTTGTCTTTCAATTCTTGTAATGTACTGAAAGCCTCATTATTGTGATTTGAACTTTGCAGTGAAAAAATCAAATTCTCAGAGAAGTAAATACAGCCTGTAGGTCAAACCTACAGGCATTTGGTCAAGGTACACAATTCAAGTACTGGCTTGACCTTTGTGACCTTGGGAAGTCACTTAGCTTCTCTGTCCCTTATTTGGGGGTAATGAAAATACTTACAGCATTTATAGGAAATTAAATAAGAGAATGCAGCTAATAAAATATAGTAAGGCAATTCATGATATCTCAGAAGTATGCCTACATCTCTAGTTGTATATAGTAAGTGTTCAGTAAATGATTAGGTAATTTTCCCAATGCCAGAAGGCTAGTAAGTGGAAGAGTGTCTAACTTTAAACCTGGTCTTCTTGTGCATTCATTACACTGTTATATTGCTACTAGAGAACACTGTCATACCGCTATTAGAGACTGTGAGAAGATTAGTTGCTTTTTACTCAAAGAATCTCCCTTGCTTATTGCAGTCCTTGATTTAATAATCATTGTTCTGGTGTTTGAGAAAAAAAAAATAAACTAATGGTTCTTATCTTCTGCCCGTATCAGTTACTCTATACTTTGAGAAAGGGCACAAGTGTTTTTGTTTTATTTTATGTATGAGATGATATATGTGAAATTGTGCCAAGAGAAACACACCAAATACAAATCTTCTTACTCCCACAGGAGTAACACTGGGGGCAAAAATAAACTTGAAACACAGCTATAAGTAATCCAACCAAGGATAGGAATTAATCCATATTAGTTATTTCTGTCTTATATCCTGGCTTCTATATATACACAGGCAAGATCTGGAGTATCAAAGTTCTCTTTCTATTTTTTGACCCAGAAACATTCCTTTTCTTTTTCAATTTGGATAGACTCTTTCATCCTTTTAAATGAGCGTGACACTTAGAAGATGTTCAGTAACAATCAACTAAGTAGATGGATAGGGACTTGGATGGATGGATGGATGGATGGGTGGGTGGATGGATGGATGGATGGGTGGATGGATATATGAATGATTAACAGAAGTTTCAAAAACAATACTAACTCCTGTGTTGACCCCAACACTCATCTAGGGAACTACTGTGATATCTCATCAACCTTTTCAGCATTACCATGATGAATGTGTGATGATACGAGGAATGAAATCTTTTTTTCAACAACAGTGTCTTCCTTTTTATTTCCATTGCCTTAATAAAATCAATTTTGTCTCTTCCCATTTATTAAAATTTTAGTTTGGGCTGGTGACAAATAGCCCCAGACTATGCCTCTGTCAGCTTCATTTTCATTTCTCCCAGTCAACTCATAAAAAATGAATCTAATCCAGCTCAGTGCCAGCTATTGAAATCTAATAAGTTTTCATACGTTAGACTAACCCAATCCTGATATCCTAAGAAAAACCATCGAGGAAATGTGGGTCTATTACCAGTTTTCAACAAATCTGACTCTAAGTCCTTTGTCTTCCCTTTTCCCTAAACCGGCCATTGCAAATGTTGGATATGCGTCCACTGTCTGTTGAGGCATCTGTCTTTGTTGTCTCGTTGCTGGAACAAAATACCCAACACTGACAAGGTAAGGGAGGAAAGGTTTGTTTAGCTCATGGTTTGTAAAGATTTCAGCCCATAATTTGCTGGCTTCACAGCAGGGTGACATGGCAGATAGGCATCCCAGAGGAGAAACAGTTCATGGCAGGTGGAAGGCAGTAAAACAACAAGGGACAACCACAGCTCTTTCTGCTCCTTCTATTTTATCCAGCCTGCTGATGGCAGGTAGCACTCACATCCTTAACCCTAGTGCCCTTGATCCTAGCACTGTACCATGAATCAGTTCCAGCATCACACACTCTAGATCCAGCCTCTTGTGAAAAAGCCCCACCTATGACTGCATGAGACTTTGGGGGGCCATCTAGACACAAACCATAACAACATCCTAACCTGAAAGATGTCCCCATGCTTTCCCTTCACTCCCACATCCTTCAGTTACCAATTCCTGTCTCTGTATTCTTCCCAATGTCACTTGAAACTCTTTGTCTCCATTTCTCCTGCTAGTGCCTTAGTTCAGGCCTTCACCCTGTAATAACTGCAATTGTTTTTTGTATGATATCCCTTCCTTATTCCTAAGCCCTTCCTGTTTAGTCTTTATATTGATACCAGTTATATTCCTAAACACCTATCATCTCCCTGATTAATATTTTCTGTGTCAACATTACTTTCAGGATAAAATCCAGGATATCATGTGATAGACCTTCCGTGATCTCACCCAGACCTATCTCATCACAGCTGGCTCCCACCACAGTCCCTCAACACTCACAGACACTTACTTTATAGTCCAGCCACTTGCAATGAGCTAAATAAGAGAAATGCTGTGGCATTATGAGAACATTCAATCATGTAAAATTCAGGAATCTGTTTTGCAAGGATAATGAGATGACCGGGTGATACAGTTGCTTTACATCTGAATTTAAGTTACTGCATTATCATGGAATTTTGTTGTACTTCAGGCTTCTCTAGGGTTTTCTTATATTCATGCTGTTGCATATATTATTCTCCTCTGCCTTTCCATTCCCTCAGCTAACTCCAACTTGTCCTTCAAAACTCACAGCAGGCACCATTTTCTCTAATCCTCATTTGCTCAGTCTACCAGCTGCCACTAAATGGTATTAGAAGTCCAAATTTCACACTTTAATCATATACCCTGTGCAGGATCCTATCATCATAACCAGCATTGTGTCAATATTAATAGTTCAGAAATGTACTTCTCTCTCCTGTCTTCCAAAACCTCCTCAACCATTGTACAAAATCTCACACACAGAACTTATGTGACCAGTTAGGGGGAGAACTTAATTTTTTATATTTATATTTGCTCTTAAAACCAAGTTGAGTGGCAAGCAATAGAAGATATTTGTGATCTAAATGGAAACTAAAGTCCTGTATTGGCATAAACCATTTGAATACATATGTGCCAGTACTTTCCAAGCTGTTATGAGTATACTAAACTGGTTTGGCCGCTTATGATCATGTAATTCTTCTTGATAGACAGTATTAAAAACTAAGTGACAATTAGAGAAAGGTAAACTCTGTGGGGCTTCTTGCCTACAAACTTGTCATAATTGTTATAGTTAACGATGAAAGCAAGCCTCACGGTTTGCCACACGTAAAAGCATTTGTTAGCAGACATACACAAAAGCAGCCACATGAACCTGTTCACGAAGCTCACCAAAGTTCCAGCTCTTTTTCCTCAAAGGCACTTGAACAAAGACCTTGCTGGCCAAGTGTGTCAGAGGCGCATGCAGCAATACGTTAGCAGCAGTAGACCTCAGCTGCAGAATGACCTGGTCAGTGGTGGGGCACAGGACTGAATGGGAATTCAAGTTACTGCAGGACAATATTAGGATCCTAGATTTGCTGATTCTTAGGCTCCACATGTGCAAAGATGTGGGTTCTTTTGCAGTCTTTAAACAAAGTCACATTAATTTGAATATCATTTCACTCATGAAAACTTTCTTCTCGCATCCATTTGCTGACAAACTGTATGTTAAGGCTGAATGAGGTGTAGGCAGGAGAATTTCTTGTAGAATTCTCCTTTTGGTTCCCAGTCTCCAAGTGGCCCTCATTTAAACTTATCTCTCCTTGGTCTGTGGGAACTTCAGATATTAACAGCGGCCTCTGAACTGTAGACTAGAATGAACTTGAAAGCTGGTTGCTAAACTGCAAACTAAAATGAATGAATACACTTAACCCGCAGTAACCTGGGAAGCATAGAAGAAAAGTTCAGGTCATCTTGGATAGTGATGGTCACTCACCAGCCCCCTCCTGAACATGGGGGACAATAACTGTTGCCAATAGCATTGGATGCTGGCCAGGATGCTCGAGTAGCTGTGCGAATATTCTCGTGATGGTACTAAAGATGGCTCCCATTCCTTACCCCTTCCCACTGTTGACCCTCAGTTACGATCGCTCTCTCAGCTCATCTTCCCTCCAAGGGTTCTGACTTTTCCCACTGCCATCACTACCTTTTGTCTTATATAAATACGATGTAATTGTCTTTTCACTCATATTTGGTGTCTGTCAGTTATTAATGTCACTTGCCTCCCCAAGTATTTATGAGTTTAATGTCCTCATGGAAGCAGATTGATGTTTTGGTGAACGCTTCTGCCCTTCCTCCTCTCCTCTTTTCTCTCCCTGCCCCAGTAACTCTAGTGCAGTTACCTACAAATATGTTCAAATGTGTCTACAGAGTGAATAAGGGACAGTTAAAGTCACAGAGGGAGAATATTATCCCCATGCACATAGAGTTAAATGAAGGAGACAGAAGTGTTAACATACAAATGCAAATTAATTTAGGTTAGGTCTTTTTTTTTTTTTTAGGTTAGGTCTTGATGAAATAAACCATACAAAATATATTTGTTTCAGGAATTAACATTTATTACACCAAGGATTATGGTCAATCTTGTACACAAAACATTCATTTTTATTTGATTCTCAATATAACACTCTAAGGTAGATTCAATTCTCTCCTTTGTGTCCCTGAGGAAAGAAGAAATGCCATCCATTGACCAAGGTTGTACCGTGCTGAGCTGGAGCAGGCTTTTAGTCCAGGTCTGGGCTAAAACCACACAAATCTTTATTATAACCTATTGCTAAAGCTTGATCCAGTTCACTTGATTTCAATTTATATTTAAAAAAGTGGATGTCTGGTCCATTGAAGGCACAGGAAGTGCACTGTATTTGAGATGTGGGTTTTATAGCACAAGCTTCTCACACAGGGGCTGAGTACTTTGTCACTTATTCATTTGATCATTTGGCGACTCAACAATAACACTCTGAGTTCCTCTCCAATCATATTATGTCAGATCTATATATGGCATGGTTTACACATATAAAACTTTCCTGACAGGCAAATTGACCTTCATGGGCAGTTGTAACTATCAATAGGTTTCTAGGATCCAGTGAACACATTAATCTTGTGTACAGTTAGAAATTAATAGTTATGAGAAACTTCTGGCCAACCTCCCTGTTTTGACAGTTAAGAATTTCCATTTGTCCTTGGTAATTGAAAAGTTTCAGTCTATAGCCACTTGGGTTAGGAGAAAATTGTCTTTGACATTAGCATTTGTGGTTTCTTCTGTAGCCATCTTTGGTTTTAAAGAATTGACAGGAAAACGAGTGTGATTATTTTGCTTATTTGGATCATAAGGCAAATGACTGTTGTGACTAACACTTGACAAACTCAAGGTCTTTGTATACTTTTGGTATTTGAAATAATGTGATGTATAAACATAAGCTGTGATTCACTTGTAAAAATTACTATTTGGGTGCAGGCCAAAATTATTCTTTATAAAAAAAATAAAAGGTAGAAAGGGAAACTTCATAATGGTAAACATGGCAGTCATAAAGACCAAACCATACAAAAGATTCCAGTTTCAAACAATTGCTTAAGGGGGTTTGAAATCCTATTTTAAGTCCCATCTTTGTTTACTTACAAATGTCACTGAGCTTTTATTATCTAATCCATAAAAAGAGAAATGATGCTTGTCTCCCATGATTAAATGCTGTTTATGAAAGTACTTTTAAAACCTTAAGATACGTTATAGTTCCATACCATTGTGTATGTTATCATTGTACTGAGTGAAAAGAGACCCCTTTAGCCAACTCTGTAGCAGATTATGTGTAGATTCAGAAAACTACAAGAAATTTGGCAGCAGCAAGGGGTTTGAGTGTGGAAAGGTGGGTCAGAGACTTGAACATTTGTGCACCAGCTTCTTCACTGACTTCAAAGGCCGCCACTGATCCTGTTTCCCATCAGCCCAGACTTAAGTCCATAAGACTGGAAGCAGTGAGAAGGAAGGCGACTGCCTGCATGAGGAATATTGATTGCTCTGGGCTTCAGTTCCTGTGAACTCTGTAGTACAATTATTAAAGTGTTACTGCAAAACATAAACAAGATGATTCATTCTAGTGGATGAGAGAGGAATCCTATTGTTAAAAGTTAGTAGCAGAGGCTGGAGGTTGGCAGGAGTCTTAATACTAAGCTTTCAGCTTTATCTTGAAAGTGGGAGCCTGCTCGGAACAGAGGGGATTAAAATACCAGGGAGAACTGACCAGTTCGGTGTGGCGTGTAAGTAGCTCCAAGCTGCCTGTGGTCTTCTGTTGAAGAAATCAGGCTTTTATCTGAAGCTTTGTGTAACACTACTAACGCATTAAGATTAATTTCTGTAGCACTATTAATAAAGCTTTTTCAGTAGTCTAGCCATGAGAAATTATCCAACTTTTCAAATTGATTTTGTTTCAAAAATTTCAAGATCCTTTATTGACTTCATGGGAAAGAAAATGGTATCCTGAATCTTTCCTGCCTGAACTTTCCCTGTCTATCATCCTAACATCTTCTGAGGCACTCTCGAACTTTCCTAAACACGTGTTTTGTGAGTGTTTGCTCTGTGTAAGTAGCTCAGTTTTAAAAATAATTTGAGTAGGAGTGTAATAATGTAACATCTATTATTTAAGAAGGAAACTACATTTAACCTCCACCCCACAATTTTTTGTTTGCTTGTTTTTACTAAGAAGTGTAGACTCCATTAAGTAAATTTTAACTGGAGCTTTTGAGTATAAACACACACAACATAAAAATCAGGATAGATAATCGCTATCTTAATTTTCCTGGCCAGCAACTGACACTGTACAATCAAGCTTAGTGTAGGAAGCAAAAATTAATGCTAAACCAAATGATTCCCAATTTGATGATCAACTAATGGGGGAATTTCCTAGACTGGCTCAGGAAAGATTAAAAACAATACGCTTTTGAAAGGCTGGACTTGGGACTCCTTGCAAAGGTTGCTGGATGCAGTACCCTTGGTAATGTCTGTGTGAAATCACTGTGGCTACAGCAAGCTGAAAACAGACCATCGAGTAGGAGATGGTTCTTAAGACACAGCTTGACTTCCCAATACCTTGGGCCACTGGATGTGACAAGGGATGGATGTGACTGGGCTGCCTCTAGCATGTGCTTTCAGTGTCTTTCTAATCTCTAAAGTGTAAATAGGTTATTATTATCTGTAAATAGCTTAAGAAAATTGTAAATGTACTTGAACCATTTTGAAATTTAAGTAAGGCTATAGGATGATTCTGTGGTAAATCCGTGCAGGTTGCTAACACTGTTGAATTTTAAGGACAGTATCCACTCTATGTTTTAAAGAAATCATAAATAAATACATTTAAAACTGTTAATAATAAATCCTGTTTTCCTGTAAAGAAGCAGGAAAAATGGATTAGAGACTGAAGGTGCAAAATAGGACTTTCAAATACATGTGGGATTCTACTAATTATCAAAGAGAGAAGGAAGAAAATTCCCACTTAGCTGCCTTGTATAAATTAAAGGCAGTGTACATCACATATAGGATACATGTTAGGATTGTAAGAGATGGTACAATAAGTGTATATATCTCCAAACTGTATTTTGGTATTAATTTTACTGGTGTGTCTAAATTTAATTTCTTTTCAAGTTCCTGTTCTAACCTGATTCCATCACTTATTTTAATATTGCAAGTCACTCGCTTGGAATTTAGTCTTTCTTCTTATTTTTTTCTAGATATTTTATCAAGTAACACAATATTAAGGCCTGTGCAGTGTTACCAAAAGGAATAATTAATACATTTTGGTGTTTATGAGGGGATCTGTGAGTGTTTCAGGAAAAAAACAAAAAAGGTGGTAACTCATTTTGTTGAGTTGAGTGGTAAAGAACAAGAGGAACTGTGGAGAGGGAAGGAGAAAATTGAATTGGAAGACGTTAATGGCTTTTACTCTGATTTAGCCCTTCTTCTAAGTGATGAAGTTACACCAGTTCTGACATTTGAAAAATGAAGATCGGGTTGGGCTTTCAGATGGCTTTCCTTTTCACTTCTATTATGTATCAATATTCCCCAGAACTGGTGCTGAGAATTTGATACTGAGTATTGACTAGTAAGATCCTCACACCTATTTATTCTTTCAGAGCCACAAAGGAGCTGCTCTGATTTTTGGATTCTAATCCCTCATTTTCCTATAGTGCAGACTGAGTGTAGGAGGATTTTCTTGTGTATTACATCACACCTCTCTGCCTCTTTCACATTCCCCATATATTGAAGCGGGAAGAGAACGTGGTGTGAAGGATGCAATGTTAGTGTCTATTATCTCTGATGATGAAGCACTTGAGGACATTTCCCCATCCTTCTGTTCCTCTTCACATCATTAGGCTAAGAGAAAAGGAGCATCTGATTCACAGACCCTGAAGGGCTCCATGAAGTCCCCTAAATACGCAGAAAAGGGATAAGAAGGGAGACGCAAGATACACTGTGTGACTCACCTACTTCACAAACTAGCTCGCACCCCGGTTCTTTCAATTATTGGGCTAAATTCTACTGTGTTACAGAGATCTA
Source organism: Dasyprocta punctata (assembly GCA_004363535.1). NCBI lineage: Eukaryota > Metazoa > Chordata > Mammalia > Rodentia > Dasyproctidae > Dasyprocta > Dasyprocta punctata. The sequence continues at coordinate 32,715 of RJWM01006673.1, forward strand.
ATCCCATTGGGCAGGTCTAAAGTAATGAAAAAGAAGTCATTGCCCAGAGGTTATTGTCAATTAGATACAATTTTTGGGCACTGGTGGCCCAAAGTAAGGATGGGGTGACTTGTGGCTTATTTTGGTACCTAATCAACCCCATGATTTTTCTGCTTCTTTAGTCTCCCTAAAAAGCAGTTACAGCTCTCTTTTCCAGAAATAACACTTCTATGTTGTAGATATAAAAGATATTCACTGCATAAAGGCATTGAATTGAGTGGATGAATGAGTAATGATGTATTTGTGGTGTAGACACATATGTTGGAAAATATTTACCCAGGAAAGGACAACGAAGAAGACACCTGTCAGCTGGGACTGCACAAAAACTAGTGTTTTGAAAAGAATGAAGTGATTTAAAGGTGACATTACCCATGATGGTAGCAAGAATTGCACCAGAGCTTCCCCGTGGTAAAATCAGATGAGTCTTTTTAGATCATTATTCTCACAAACAGATGGTCCAGGAAGTCAAAGGTTAAATGCAATGATGCTACATGATCTTGTGTTAGTTTTCTCTAAAAAATGATGGAGACTGCTGAGCTGAATTTGCCAGTGAAAGTTATAAGAGCCAAGGGGAAGAAAATGTCATTGGTTCCCCGAGGTGTCACTTTTCAAAATCTGAAGAAACTGCAGAATAAAACTGAAACACTGATAAAGCCACATCACTTACCATTATTTGTATGAATATCTTTGAAGAGCCCCCAGCTGTTTAATGGCTAACCTGTTGTTTACAGTAGAAGAAGAGGGATCCTGGCAAATCACTTTAGGAACAAGCAAATTTTTACTTTCACAGAAAAAAGTAATGACTGCGTAGGCAGCTCAGGAAACTTAGAATAAATGTAATACATTAAATTGTATCTTTCTAACTTGATGAAATTCATTGAAAGGATTAACTGACTATCTGTAGTTAGAAAAAGCCGGTGGTTGGCATTTTTTTTATGATCTTCCCATAATGCTATGAACAACAGCTCCATTAAGTAATTTAGGGTATAGACTCTGATATATTCTTGAAGGAATTAAAGTCAGCATCCTGTAGGAATACTGACATTCCCATGTTTATTGTGGCACAATTCACAATAACTGAGATGTGGAATTAGCCTAGGTTCCCAGCAACATATGAATGAATTTTTTAAAATGTGGTATAAAGCCACAATGGAGTACTGTTCAGCCATGCAGAAGAACAAAATCATCATTTACAGGATGATGGATGGAACAAGAGACCATCATGTTAAGTAATATAAGCCAAACTCAGTAAGACTGTATCATTGTCTCATATGTTTTCTCTCATATGTGGGGCATAAACATAGAAGGGAAACTAAAAGAAGGGGGATGTAGCAGGAGGAGGAAGGCAAGGGTAAAAAGTGTTTCAGGAGAAGTGGATATAATCAAAGTATCAAAATGCTAAAATGAAGCCCATTACTCTGCACTAATAAAAAAGAATATAAGCAAGAAAAATATTTATTTAATGAAAAATATTCATTGGTGAAATGAAATCTCAACAGCAGAGAATATTGTTTCTTCTTGTGGTTTCTATGCCAAGGATTTATACCAGTGGGGAAACATGTGAAATCTAAGACAGTGGAACAAAAATAAAGATAAAATTTTTTTTCCCTCTGAAGAGACAAAAATAAAAAACAACTTGAGATATAACTTAATAGTAGATAAAAGGTCCAATACCAGGAGAGTTTGCAAAACCTGTGCGATAGGCAAATACGTAAAACAAGGGTGTGACATTCAGTTGGAAAAGTGGGTTGACTTTTAGAAACCTAGAAACAATTAAAAAATATGTATATTAATAATTCAGAAGAAATGTAAATAGCTGGTACATATTTGCCAACAATGAGAAGTTTGAAGGATTATGAGAAACTCTTAAAGGACTTAATTAAGTTTGGTAATGGGGTAAACACAATAGCAGATGATACTCAGTGGAGAGAAGACGGAGGTAATTCATAATGAACAGTTCAGAGTCATGCATTTAATGAGCTCTGCATTAGCTGTTCCTCTCAGGAAGAGAAATCCTAGCTCATCATAATAAACAGGGCAAAGCGGACACTGGAAAACAGAAACAAGAACACCTAGATCAATGAGCTAAGAGCAAGACTCCCACGAAGAAGACAGGATTTATCAATTTAGTGCATTGTTATAATGCTGTGCTTGAATTGGCTTGTAGGTAAGATTGCCTTATTATGAGTTTTCTCTAGTTTTTCCATAGCTAAAACCTAGTTATGGCCTAATGTAATTCCACTATAACACCATTAAGAAAAGTGTGAAGTATTTTACACACATTGGCAAGCATAAAAATAACATAGAACTACCATTAAAATAACACATAGCCCCCATTCAACCTTATCAAACCCTAACATTTTCAAGCCATATTAGCCTTAGCACTTATTTCTTGTTATTGTTTGAAAGAAATCAGACATTAAAGGTTTTGCCCCTGTGTGGCACTCCCAGGTGCCACGTTCTCCTTGACTTCCTGCCTCCTTCCTTCCATTCCGGAAGGAGACCATTATCGCGAGTTCCCTGAATAACATCCCTATGCTTGTTTTATGTCTTCATTATGTATTTATAAACCTGACTAACTCCATAATATTAATTTTCAGGTTTCTATAGTTTATATAAATAGCATTCCACCCTTGTAATCCTTTTGGATTGTATATTCTAGGCATAGTCCTATTTTTTGCTTAGCATCATGCTTTAGAGATACACAGGTATCTATGTACAGGTATATCATAATCTATCTAACTGTGGGGCTTGGATGAGCATTTAGATTCTTTTCAACCAACAACATTGTGATGGATATTCTTTTACGTGTATCTGTGCACCTATGTGTGTGTGTTTCTGTGGTACGCACTTAAAATTAGGCACATTTTAAGCTTTATAGACTGCGACCACATGCTTTTCACAGTAGCTTCTCCAGTTCACTTTTCCCCACTGTGGAGTTAGAGTTCCCTTTGCTCCATCGTCCCCATTCCCTTCATCAATGCTAGATACTGTCAGATTAAAAAAATGCCAATCTGGTGTGAAATGAGGTCTCTGGACTTTAATTTGTGTTTTTCTGAAGTATTAATTTTTCTTAGGAAAAACATAGGAAGTTCTAATTTCTGTGCCATTTTTTTTAAATTGATAAATTTTAAACAGCACAACTCAGGAAAATATCACTGGGGAATTTTTCTCTGCTTTATTTACTTATTTTTTTTTTTACTCCTTAATGAGATGGTAACTTTGATGAAAAGTAGATTTGCATAGAGTGAAGGAAAAGGCTAGTGATATGTTGTGGGTTACAGAGCAAGCCATGGGTCACATAAATTGCCTCTTCACGATTGGCAGAGGTCTTGGTAAGGGACTTTGGTGTAGGCGAAAAGTCAAGTTTGACAAGCAGATGGGGTTGCTACCTGTCAACAGTGCTGCTGGAAAGAAAAGTTTGTGACACACATTCTTCACTGGCAGGTTGTCACAATATCATTGGTAAGTAGACAGAGTGTGAATACCAAAAACCTAATTATTACACAGGCTGTTGGGGATTGGTAGGGTTCTTAACCAGAGAAAGTGTGTCCCCAGAATAGAAGATCTGTTTATCGGAGAAGTTACTAAACTTTTGCTTTATTTTTTTCCCTGCACAATGACCCCAGCAATATATTTCATTGGCTTTTATTTTTGCACTCTAGCACACAAAATTCTCTGTGACACTGACTCAGACCTCCAAATGAAAAAAGTCATTGTTAGTACCATATCTCTGTAAGGATAATTACCGAAATTCTTTTCTCCATTTCATTACTCTTAATGGGTTACTGAAATCACATTTTAATTTCCAAACATAATTTTCCTCTTAAGTGCTTAATACTTCAACATGCTAATCTCCTTTTGCAGGAGATTTTTTGCTTGTAACACTTGTGATTGATGGGTCATCCAGGCCTTTTTTCCTTGCATAAGAGAAGAAATTGACTCAAGGTAGAGGGTCATCGATGCATAATAAATCATTTGCAAAGCCAGGATTAGAAGGGTGATTTTTTTTTCATTCCTGCACCTGCCTGGTATTCCACTAACTGAAGTAATTCCCAAAAGTTCTGCCAATATGTAGCTCTTGGCAACAATTCATAACTTAGCTCAAGTGACCAGAAGGGCAAAGTCTTGGGGGAGAAGTTGGAGATGACATTTTTGTGGCAACTTGGCACTATTTTCTTTATCTTGCTCAGTATTCCATACACCAGTGAGGGACGAATAGTCCTTCAGTCACCTCTTAGAAGTGGATATCACCAGTCCCTCCCCTGCATTATGCAACCAGTCCCCATGATGATGAATCGCTTCATGGAGGGTCCTGTGCTGGGGGCAGGAGGCAAAGCGCACTAGCATACACTGAAGTAGGGCTCTTGGTCTCCGATAGGTATAATTTCTCTCTGTGCAGGAAATACTGTGCCTCCTCCAAGACATTTAATTTTTACCTTATTTTATGGTCATTGTAACTTGGGTAAATGATCACATTTTTCTAGTTCCTTGGGCTACTTAGCACATTCAGGTCCCAATTCATGACAACCTCTAACAACACACACAGACTCTGGATGAACTGCTGCTTGAGTTTTAGTTTTCCTTTCCTACTCTCTCGTTTGCGCTCATTCTGATTTTCTTATTTTTTTCCCCGTGATAGAGTGTGTACTTTGATAAGCCTCCTCAAATCCTTCTGGAATGAAATCTGCTTCTCTAACTGTCTTAGAGAGGTTTTGCGGAGGGACTTCCACAAATAGTAATGCAAAACCCCAAGGTGCTTACCGAATTATTTTACTTAAGCCTTGTTAGTGAGATGACAGTTTACAAGTAAATTTTAATAGGTCAAGACTTGAAACCTAGAACTTTCTTTATTTTTTATTTTACAAAACAAAACAAAAAAAGGGTAGAAATAATACAGAATTTCAGAAAAAAAGTAAGAAATCAATACCAGTTAATATATTACGTACTGTTAGCTTAGAAGTAGTTGTTCAAGAAATGGAGGCAACTTGAAACTATACTCAGAAGTGAAATAGAATTTTCTCAGGTAAGAACTTTCTTCCCACAGACAAAAGAATAACAGTTTTCCGGTTTTCAGGTCCTTGTCAGCTGGAATATGTAAAATCATGGATTAAGGCATTTTCTCAGGGCACCTCAATGGAATACTCATTCCTAGGAAATTTAAAAGAAAAGCACACACACACACACAAGAAAATAAAAAAAAATTTTGTTATCACAAGTAAATATGTATTAACCAGAGTTTTTTAGATTTTTAAAAACTGAAGAAATTCTTAGAGTCTTTAATATGCAAATCTGGCTTTCCCAGAAATGTAGAAAGAATTGAGTTTCCTAAGTTTATCTGGCCCCAGAACCTGGTTTATGAAAATCCCTGATGCTTCCCCACTCTCCACTGCCCTAAACCTAATTTAACACTGGAGAGCAGTTAGTGGGAAAGGAATTAAATCCCCAGGTAATTCTCTCTGTGCAGGCTGTGTACGCTTACTGTCTTGAAGCCTGGGTGGTCTTCCATGCAAGTAAGCATTAGTGCAGCCCGTGCATCAGGGATCAGAACGGATGCCAGGCACTGAGGGAAATACCCTTTTTCAGGGTGTCGCAGCTCTGCTAGAAACCAGCCCTGTCACTGGGCCAGCAGAAAGGGCACTATCTCTGCGGAAGGGCTAAGCACAGAAGACCCCACTGTGGGGTATCTGCCATGACCCATGGACACAGTCACGCCTATTCTCTGTACACTTGGCTTAATTCAGCTCTGATGGGGCCGAAGAGCATTTGCCTAATTGGATGCTTCTAAGAGAATCACGAAGCTAAATTTTAGCAAGAGAATATCCGACAAAGAAATGAACGTCCAAGGCTCCGTTTTTGGTCTTGCAACTTTAGTTTGAAGATAAAAGGGAAAAAACAGCTGATAAGATTTGGTCTGTATGTAGCCATAGCGGGGAGGTTTTTGAGATAAAACAGTGAGTCTTCATTACTGAAAGACAAGTTTTGGAAAAGTAAAATAATGGTTACTGTTAGATCCATCTAGCAAGACTCACAGAGCCCATTCACCTAAGACGAGCCCCAGACCTCAACATTCTTTGCCATGTGAGAACATTTTGAATAGTATGGCTGAGATTCTTATTTTTAAACATCCCCAGATTCAGTCCATATGAGTTTATTATCTACAATAAATATGTTTCTATTGTGTCTCCCAGCCTTGAAAGAAGACATTTTCTTTAAAATTTAAATAGACCAGGCCATAGCCTTTGGAATTCACCACCCAGCAGGGTGTCCTAACATTTAGAGAGCAGGAGGTAAATTCCGCTCTGGACAGTCACGTGGGATTAGGGGACCCCTGGGCTGACCGTCCACTCAAAGCTGTACTTTCAGGTCAAAGAGGCACTATGCAAAGCAACGGCAAGAACCTGAGTCCAGATTTCCTTCTTTAAAAATCCTCTTCTCTTAAAAAATAATAATAGTTCAAAAAGCCTGGTATATTATGCTTCAAGATGCCTCCCTGGTGTACAGAATCTCCTCGTAAAATTAATAAATGTGTTGTATATCAGTTTCCCCATCAAAGCTAATTATTAAAGTATTCTAGAAGTTCAAAATACCAAATAAAAATAGTAATAGTGATGAATTCAAGATGCAAAGAAAGCAAGAGTCTTTACCTGCTTTCTCTTGCCTATAGTTTCATAGCCAGAGTCCCAGAATTATCTCTACTGGTACATTTTTTTGTGCCTTTCGACATTTGTCTGCTTGTGTACGTGGCGGCAACTTGGAGGGAGTATGAGTGATGTGGAATGGATCCCAGCATCAAGATCCACCCAAAGGACCCAAGACTTGTTCTTGCTGTCCATTATGGCAGCCACTGGACATAGGCAAACATTCCTCTTGAATACACACTTGGAATGTAGGAGCTCCTTGCTTTAAGGAGAAGGCATTTTGGCTTAGCCTCCACTACCAGCTGCAGTCCACATTTTTGCTAATGGATCTGAACCTGGAAAAGAACTTCTCCTATGAAGCAAAACTTGCCTGGAGAGAATTCAGAAGAATGTGTCATAGCACCACACCCATGGAGCATGCAGTAATTGAAGCACTGCACCAGTTGATACAGGTACATATTATGAATTATTAGGGAGAGACACACATCATGGAATACTCCTAACCATTCAGTGGTTCAAGGAGACCGGGTTGAGCAGTGAAGTCTCAGCTACTGAGTAATAATCAAGATAAGTGATGCAATGCAGACTGATGAGCAATGGTCACTTATGGTTCTTCGGGACTTGCCATCTTCCGTGTTCACAGGGCCTTACACAAGCTTTATCTAATTCATCTTCTCTGTGCCCCATTATCCTCTGTTTGGTAGATGTGGAAATAGAGATTTTGAGAGGTTAATTTACCTCCTGTGATTCAGTGATTACAAAGCAAAACCAGAGGTGTACTTGCTTTCCTAGTCCTCAGACTGTCATTCACTCCAGGATTCTGAAATTTAGCTGAACAAAGTGTTGATTCCATTATTGTCTTGTGTTGTGTGGTTCCAGATCCATCTCTGGCAGTTTACTGAACATAAACCTTGACCAAGTTGCTTGACTTCTTTGAAGTTATCTGCCAAATGGGGAGAACAGCTTCCCTTCCTACCCTATAGGACTGTCATGGGGCTCCTGTGAAATAATGTATGTTAAATTCCTTCAGAAGTCAAGTGGGAATTGTAGAATCACTGTTTTAGCATTTGCTTTCATATATATGCTTCTTTATGCTTAATATGTGGATAACAGTGGCTTCCATATCCATTTTATGATAAAATGTGATGAACTTGAAAATCTCGGCTGTTTCTGCTCCCTCTCTTGCCCTGCTCTCTGCTCTTCCCCCACGCTATAATAACCCAGAATTCTATTTTTTAAATGTCAAAATTTCATTGTTAAATAGATGAATGAATCATACCTAACACCTTACCTGTGCCAAGCACACAATATGAATTCAGTAAATATTTATTGACTGTGTGATAATGGCTTTACTTTAAAGGGTAATAGATCCAGAGGCTGATATAGATGCCAATGTGAATTAATTATATTTTTAGAAAAACCAAGGCCTAAAGAACTTATGACAATAAATATCTTTATTAATCTTATTTTATGAGGCACATGAATGTAATGCAAGATTATCCATTGAATTTACTACATCTATGAAACACATTATAAGATTGGGTTCAAAATTAGAAACTTTGTCTTCCAAATAATAAAGCACAGATGTATATTATGTTAAAGTCCTGAATCATTCAGTCTTCCTATATTCCCCAAAGATTGATTGATTGATTGATTGATTAATTAATTCATTCATATGTTTAGTAGTTGCTCACGGTAATAAGCTGAAAATTACGCTAAGGACAATGTCCAGATTTTTCTCTCTTAGTTTTTTTCCAAATAGCCTATTCTTTATCCAGTGTCTATAAAAACTGCAGATTTTCTGAGCAACTGTTGGTATCTGAAGCTTCAAAGTCACATTAGTTTGAACCCTATGCCTAGGTCATGCCATGCCATGCTGAAGCCCTTACTCAGAGAGACTGGAATTAAGAAGGGCTACTGCATTTCATTCTCTCTGCTGTGGGGTGGGACAGAACACCTCCTCTGAGACACAGCTGATCCTCCAAGTGGGAGGTGTCTGAGAGGCAGCCTATGGATTCCTGGTGTTACGTTATGAAATAACTTGAAAGGTCAGGCTTGCAGCATTTATACTGTTAACTATGTCTTTGAAAAATATAATGCAGAAGAAAATTTCCTTAAAAACTATCAGCAGAGTGAGAAAAAGACTCCAATAAATTATTGAAAATATGCTTCTAAGGTTCATTTCCTTTTCTGCATTTTCTCTATTTATACTAGAGTATTTAATTGCTATGTTTAATTACTTGATGTTTTTGAATATGATTGTTTCATCTACTCTCATCATGGTGTTAAATTTTTGTGGTGTTTAGCAAGGAGATTCAGCAGTTGTGTGATCAGAAGCCCTGACACTTACACTGCCGATGTAAGCCTATGTCTGAAAAATTAAGAAAAATATAATGCCTCAAATGAGGAACTCTATTTTTAGTCACAATTTTCTTCCCAAGATTTATCATTCATCTCTTCCGTGGGGTAAAGACTAAATTCCTTTTACCTAGTTACACAAAAATACCAACTAGATTGGGTTCTGACCTGTTTTGAGAAAAACACAAAGAAACACCGTGGAAATTCTCCAATTCTACCTTTGCAATAATATCTACAAATGTCACCAAGGCAGCTTACAGAATGCTTCCTGAGGCTAATGATGTCAAATGGAGGTAGTTTCATTACTAAAAAGACTGCGACATTTCTTTCTTAAATAATACAATAAACAGAAAATACCACTTCTCTAAACAGTGCCAATGAGCAACATGCTCTGTGCTTCTGAATTTATTAAAAATTCTACTAAAGTAAAAATTAAAAGAAAATAAAGTAGAAACGAAAGATGCTGGGAGACAACTAGACTCTCAGCAACATCGATGAATAAAAACAGAGAACAGGAGGAAGACAAAGAGGAAACTGACAAGGAATTCAGTAAAAAGAGGAGGTGGTACACGGAAAGGAAAATAGAAAAGATTAACAAATAGAAGAAAAGGGACATGAAGTAGATTGGATGCAATAAGGAAAAAAAAGAAGGATGGGGGAAAAATGAAAACAAGAAATGAGCAAGGCAGAAGAGAACGAGGGATAAATGTTAGGAAGGGTTACCCTCCCAGGGGATGGGAAATCGGAGCCATGGGCCGAATTCAGCTGACTGCCTGTTTCTTTTGTAAGTAGAGTTTTACTGCAGTACAACCAAGTCTGTTTACATGCACATCACCCATGGCTGCTGTTATACTACAGTTGGGAAACTGACTAATTCATGAAGACAATACTACCCATAGCTTATAATATTTACTGTCTGATTTTTAAGAAAAATTTGGAGTTTAATCTAGGGGTACTAAAAACTTAATGTGAATCATCAGAACTGTCTGAAGTGCCATGAAAACACAGATTACAGAAGCCCACAAAATCTGGGATGGAGTTGAAATCAATCTCTCTGTCTCTCTTGCTCTCTCTTGCATCCTCTCTCTCTCTCCTGCTGTGCTGGAGATTGAATTCAGAACCTTTTGCATATGCAAAATGCATACTCTATGCTGAACTATATCCCTAACCCCTGAAATTTTCATTTTTAATAACTCCCCATGTGGTGCTGATATTATTGGTCCAGAGACCACATTCCTGAGAACCCGTTTCATCTGCACATATATCACACAAATATTCCTCCAAACAAAGGGCTTTGTGCAAAAAAGGGGGAAAAAAATCAAACTCTATCTTTTTTTTCCATGAAACATTGATGCATTAATTGATACCACAACTGTTTACAAAGCTTATAGTTTGAAAAATTTTTGGAACTGAATATTTTTTATAATCCTAGCTTCAGTGTAACAGCCCGAAAAATGAATATGATATAACTTGAGCCTTGGTACATTTTGGGTTTGTTCTTAACGTTGTTTTGATTTTTGGTTTGACACAATTCTTCAATACAGCATCGGACAGTGTCAGTGTTAAAATGGGACTGTCCTAGTCTGGTGGCCCTTCTCTTCACCCATGGGGGTTGCCTGCTACCTCTTCCTAGTGCTACTGAGAAACTAAGTGGCTCAGGATTTTCTTTCTTACCACCCTCTCAGACTTCCAGATTATGTGGGGGTTCTGCTGAATTTGACCCGCATGTAACTGGTGGGTTCATCAGTAACTTTCCTCCTGAAGATGTGCATAAACACTGTCCTAGCTGCGAGAACTTTGAGAATCATCAGATCAAGAAATTTATCCAGCCTCACATTCTGGCAAGCCCCTGACATCTATTTTTTGTTGTTGTTGTTTGTTTTTATTTTTTTACCTGCTAGTTGTTCTATGGTTTGCATGGTTGTAATCTTCTTTAATTTCTTGCCTTCAGTCTTTCCTTTCCTGGGGACAGGGACACTCACTGATTAGCCTTAATTTTAGGTTCTCTATGCTTACTATGAGAAGTTTTGTGAAAGACAGAGAAATTTCACCTTTATCTTAGCACTGGGGACTACAAAAGGAAACATTATTCTAGAAACTGAAAGTGCCAGAGATTCCTTCAGAACAGAAAAAGTTCAAGTTAAAATTAGCAGCCCCAGAAAACATTTGATGGTTGGATCTCAGCATTGTTCTGATGCACGCTTCCTTCCACGTGTCGCTGAGATGGATGGAAAATTAAAAAGTCTGTTTCTTTCCACAAGGAAGCCATGCTAAAGCTGAATTGTTTTGAATTCTAATTTTTTAGTTCTATAGGATTTCCAGATTTGGTGAAAAGTTGATGTGTATAAGAAAGTAAATTATGGATGCTGAGGAAGGAATTATGTAGTACATGGGATACAGGAGTTACTGAATCAGTCAGGGCTGTTGTTGCTCCACTCGTCCCCTCAATTCGGTGAGTCCAGTCCTTGGTTAAAAGGTTAAAGTAAAAAATGTGACAGTCCATGCTCTGCGTGGCATTGTGAGAACTTACACTTGTGCTTCACTGAACCAATTCCTCATTTGTAGGAACCCATTCTGACAAGTTAAGTATCATTTATCAAGAAAATCGGTACAAAGCATTGACTGTATTTTCAACACCCCGGGATCTTATTTTTAAAGAAACTCTGTGATGAATTTTCTGTAAAGTAAACTGATCTTCTTGCAATATCACATCAAAGAATGTTATGGGTTTCAATTCCTTCAAATTCCTCTCAGATAAATCACAAATTGTAATCAATGCCAGGGAAGATAGCATTGGGTGTGAAGTGCAATCTCTTCCCAGCTCTTCTTCCCATTCCAATTTCTTCTCTCTTCCCCTTCTTGATGTTGCTTTTTGCTGAGCTCCCCCTGATTTTAGCACTGGTTCACGCATCCAAACCATCACACTGAGTGGCACAGAATACAGAAGATGATTAATAAATCAGTGGAATCCTCTGTTTATCTGTTTCTGTTGCCCTTCTGTATACTTCCCATTTTCCCATTCAAAGAAGACGTGTGTTTGAGCAAGATTGAGCCTATTTGTAGACCTGTAATCTGAGTGAGTGTTTAGAGCTGGGTTCTGTGTAAGAAGGTGGTTTGCCATGAATAGTGAGCTTCCACTACAGAGTTATAGAGGCCTTGCTGTAAGCAGTTCATCATGGCAGAAGTTCTCTATAGATGGGTCGTGTTAAAAGCTAACAGGTGACTTGACTGGTCCTCTCTAGCTTCCTCAGGGAGCTGTACAAGAAGAACATTGATGGGAAGTGTGGGTTCACTAGAATCTTCCTTGGGTTATTAGGCAAAGTACCAGCCTTTCTGCTTAATAGGTGGTAGTGAACATTGGGTTAAGTTCTGTCTAATTTTTTCAGAGTTTTCAAAACTTTCATTCATACTACTATTAACATCCATACTGTTTTCTTGAGACTGCTATAATAAATTATCACAAATTGAATGTCTTAAACAAATTCCCCATGATGAATGTGACCATTATGTATACCTAAAATGTACCAATCAATGTAATTTAAGAAGAAAACCAGAAAAAAACAATATTACTTATTATTTGACTTTTCTGTAAATTGGAAGTTGAGAATTTAATATTAGTCAGCTAAAAATCAAGGTGTCAGCATGGTTGCCTGTCTTCTGACTTTCTAGGAGAGAATTTGTGGTCTTGCCTTTTCTGGTTTCTAACATTTTCCTTGTTCATTGGCTTTTGGTGCCTTCCTCCATCTTCAAGATTAACAATATAGCATTTTCCAAAATCCCTTTTTTAAAAAAAAAATTCCTCTTTACTTTTCTTCTGGCCATGTATTCTGTGGCCTCTTTCCCTTTTTTCTAGTTTTCTTTCTTTTTGGAGATCTATATTTAAGTTACTTTGATCAACTTTTATTTATTATGCTCTCTGCTAGTATATAAATGCACAGTCATGTTGCTTTTAACATTTAAAAAAAAAGCTTTGCTTCTTTCTCTTTAAAGTGCCGCAGCCATCACTGACATTCTTTAATAGATTCGTGATGAAATCCAGGTTTTGCTTATTAGCCTTCAGTTTGGAATTTTCCTCAAAGTTTCTAGACCTGCATGGTTTGGAAGTTTGTAGACTCTATATTTTCTGAAAGGGAGGAATCTAGTGTTTTGGTATCAAACCTGATTGTGAAAAGATTTACAGCTTTGCCAAATGTCTTGCTACCTTTATATTTTATAAAAAAAGCATTAAAGTGAACATAATAAAACCCTTTATTATTATAGTCATTTCTTACTATGAATTATGGTGAAAATTTGCCTATTCCTTCACATTAATTGCTGTTATTTTTAAAAGAGAAAAAGAGTTGTGAATATAGAAATAATAGAAATATGACATTTGGAAGAGACCAAAAATATTTCCTAGTACAGTATCTGAAAAGTTGGCTGTATCTATACACATTTTGATTACAGAAGTAGAAATGTGCATTGTGACAAAATAGTAAATATGCAGTAAAAGTAAATAAAAATTGTGTGAAATAAACCACCTATGCAAAAAAAAAAGCCATCAAAAGACTTTTTTAAATGATCTCTCAGGTTTTTATTATACAGGTGATTCAATGTATGTTGAGATTAGGACTATCTGTTCTTATGTTTTTAAAACATATTCTGTTCTTTAGTCTATTCCTTTTAATAATATAAACTTTTTCCATATTAATTGAAATTTAATTGGCCAGAGTATATTTGATCATATGAATGCAATGTGATTTATTTTTAAAATATTTGAGGAAATGTTCTTGAAATTATCCAGCATTTCCATTCCTGCGACAAAATACCCAACACACACAATTTAGAAGAAGAGATGTTTAATTTGACTTGCACTTTCAGAGTTTCAGTCCATGGTCAGCTGGCTCCAAGACAGAATCATGACGGTGGAAGGATGTGGAGGAGCAACCTGCTTAGTTCCAGGCAGTGGGGAAGCAGAGGAGAGGAACAGACCCAGAAAGAAAAAGGCAAGGGACATAGAATCCAAGGCTGTGCCTCAATGGTCCACCCAGATACACCCGGAAGTATGCATTGCCAATTTTCTAGGGAGATTCCAAAGCCAATCATATTGACATGCCACTCTGTCACAGTACCTTTAAGTATTTCCTTAGAGTAAACTCGGAATGAGTAACAAATGGGGCAACAGATATTTTTATGCCTTTTGAGTCATAGTAGCAAATTTAGAAAATTCAAGGTAAGACATCCTTCGGGTCTGCTTCTGTTGCATAGCCCAGGTCAGGTGCCAAGGTGGGATGAGTTTGGAGGTCACACATAGTCATATGGAAAAGGTAATTTGACAAAGTGGAGTTACTATCATGCTTTTTTCTCTTCCCAACAAACACGTCATAGTGATGTCAATATTGTTTTTTGTTAATTTCAGGTTACCTTGCACCTCGAAACCTTCCTAGTACTGGGTTCTTCCCATTCCTGCAAACCCTACTCTGTGACACAGACTCTAAGTGCAAAGACACACCCTACGGGCCATTAGATCTGCTTCGCAGGAAAGGAATCAAAGATGAGCTGTTTAAAAACAGGTAGGGGCACTCCCCAAATGTGTTGAGTTTTTCTGAGAGATTAAATGTTTTTTCCTTATAAAAAAGCCATCTTTTAAATTCATCATGCAAATATTTAAGATTGTGTTTTCTCTGATGATGTAAATGTGAAGGAACAAGGTAAGTATATGCCAGAGCCTATATGATTATTCGAGATTGAGCATTCTCCACTTTTGGTGAATTACTCAAATTTTGCTTTTTAAAATGAGTGGCTAAAACAATTCCACTTTACTTCCCTCAGTGATATTCTATCCCACCTCACAGTGTCAATGACATACTGCCCTAAGGCTTACTCAGAAGCATAAGATAAGCTACAGGGGTATTATCTCCGAGGTGAATGACACATTTATATTACTCCAAGTGGTACTTCCAGATATAATAAAAACCAGAAAGTGCAAATAAGAAAATTAAGGGTCTCAAAATTCAAAGTAATAAAGTTGAAAGTATACATAATTAAACAACAACCTTTAAATTAGGTTAATGTGTGTTCTATTTTATGGGATGAAAAGCTGCTGAAGAATGAAGATAGGGAATCTGTACCATTTACAGCCTGATCATTTACAACCACAATTTTCCTTCTTGGGATTCTATACCTAAAAAAAAAAAAAAAATCCCAGGAGCCTACTTGTCTGTAGCACTGAAAGCAGCATTATAATTTTGAGTTGACCATGCGATAATTCTGTTAGGGATTCCTTTTAAAGTGACTCCTGAGAAAGTATTGCACTTAAGTATAACCAGAGATATTTGGTTCTTAAATTTAAATATTAAATTCCTTCTTTTAATGACATCATGATTTTGGGCATCAAATAGTATGGCTGACATTTTAAGAGAGAATGACTGCAAGCTGCTTAGCGTAAGTATCAGGAATTGTCATAAGAAACAACTTGGAATGATTAATTGTTGGATGGCTAATTCACACAGATTCCATTGTTCTAGTAAAGTAATTAGGGTTGGTGCTTTGAACAATTTCGATGCCCATTAATTCGTTTATTAATATATTCAAGAAATAATGACTGACATGTTTCCATTGGCCAGGCACCATTTCAAACACTATGATACAGAGGTGAGTAAGATCATTTCTCTGGCCCTTTATTACTTGCATCTGAGTGAAAGGCAATGCAAAAAATGAAGAAGCAAACAGGCAAATAGTAGAATAACAAAATAATTGTGCCAGCTAGAAAATAAAGCAAGTTAAAAGAGAGGGATTTAATATGATAGCAAGAAGGCTGGAGGTATACTGTAGTTGAGTGGAAGGGAGTTTACTTGGCGTATGCGAAGCCCTGGGCTTGGTTCTAGTGGTGAAAACAAAACAAAACAAAGCAAAACACAAAAAACCAAGAACCAAAGCAGAAAAGCAACGAT
The DNA here is from genome assembly GCA_004363535.1 of Dasyprocta punctata. Lineage (NCBI taxonomy): Eukaryota > Metazoa > Chordata > Mammalia > Rodentia > Dasyproctidae > Dasyprocta > Dasyprocta punctata. Next base: position 48,685 of record RJWM01006673.1, read on the forward strand.
AGGGTGATAAGAAAAGTCTTCTGCTTGAAGGTAACTTTTAGGTGGAGACTGGAAGGATGAGGAGGCAACCTTAGTGGCATGTGAACAACTGGAAGAGAAGGACCCTGAGGTGGAGACAAACCTGAACACTCAGAGGAGCAGAAAGTTGGCTAACATGGTTGGGGTACTGTGAGGGACGGTCAGAGGGGCAGGGGATGTGTTGCCAAGGAATACAAGAGCAAGAGAATGCAGACTCAATCGGGGAAGGAGAGGTAGAAGGATTAGTATTTTTAGTAGAGTGAGAAGCCTTTGGAAAGTTTTCAGCAAGAAAGGAACGTGACATACTGCTATGAGAACAGCATGCTGCTGAGGGAGGCGAACATTGTATCAATGTATGGTTCTGTAGGAGACCAAATCCATCCAACGCCTGTACCCTCTGGTGCAATCAGTGTAAAGGTGAGAAGAAAGGAAGATTAGCACTCTCTGCTGTTGTGGGGTTCACAGTTATCCATGCACGAGTGATGAATTAGACATGATTTATGCCAATGTTCCAGCTGGAGAAGGGAAATATTAAATCAATAGCGGTAACAGGAGGCAGTGCAGCGGAGAGTACCAGGGGATTCCTAGGCTGCATTCTCTCCACACTCAGACTAGAAAGAGCTTTCAGCTGGTAACAACAAGCAACAAACAAACAAGCAAACACTTCCCTGAAGAGGTGTAATTGAGATGGATATTTTTTGAAGCAAACCTTGAAAGATACGTGGGAAAACCTATTAATATACATCATTTACAGATTGAATTACAGTCCCATCTCACCTGGTATTTTCTTATTTGTACCATTTTGTCCTCCATGAATAACTAACTGTGAAAGGAAGAGTTAATCACACACATGTGCACACACACAGACACACACACACACACACACGGTACATAGTGTCTAAATGTACTTCCCTCCAAAGGAATATTTTTCCACGCGATCGTATGGTATATCTAACTCATTGGAGATGGGTGAGATATGTTGATTTTGGAAGTAAAGATTAAAGTCTAAGTTTATTTTCTGTTGGTTATTCTCTAGATAGCTGATCGTGTCTACATCTTTTTACTTTTATTCTAACCTCGAGGTAATTTGTCTAGCTCAAGTTGTATATTGCCGTATATTCAGTATGTTTTCCAAGCTACCAAGTAATTGGAGCTTAATTTAGGAAATTATGTATCATAATAAATTGTATTAATGATATTCCCACCATGCTATTAACTTTTATGCTTTATATAGCTCTGCAATGAAGCTGGTGCATGGTGACTGAGTAAACCATTCCACTAAATTGCTTCTTCCTGGTGAAGGGAGATTCAACAGCATAGCTTCATTAAGAAACAAAATAGTCTTCTTTTTCTGTTCTGTAAGGGAAGAAAGAAGTGTCACTTTTATTCTCATCAAAGGAGGCCCGCCATGTTTCTTTTAATAGACTGCTCTTCTGGAAGACAAGATCACACTACAGTCACTATCCGCTGGCCAGCTGCCAAGTGTTTTGATGTGATTTTCCTTTTGGCACCAGCCTTCTGTTATTAAATTCATACTTCTCTAGGTATCAGCTTCAGGATGAGGTGCTTTAAAAATATTCAGCGCTGTACCTAGACAGCTGAAAACAGAAATGATTACATTTGTGGTCTTCTTGCTCTTTTGCACAATAGCTAATCGGACATCACAGATCTTACCCTTGTCCTTTTCCCTACAGTGTCTCTAGGAATATATCAAACAGTGCGAGCCCCTTGGGTATTCCATGGTTCACACAGTCTGTGAATGGCAGAGATCATCCCCCAGGGCTCACAAGGTCATTATTTGGAGAAATGATCCAACAGCCTGCAGAGCCTGGGAGGAATTGCCTCTATAGATGTGCGATGTATTCTGTTTGACGCTCATCCAGGAATCTTGGTGTCTAAATTCATGACCTTGCCCCTGTTGCACAGCTTGCACAGAACTTGAAGAACAGCTAATCCAACTTTTTTCAGAGATAACTTTTAATGAGTCAAGGGTTGTGTTTCATATTGAAAAATACGGATGAGTATAGAAATCAATCTAAAGAAATTATTTGGAATGTAAGATAAGTGGCTGTAAATCAGGTGTTTGCTCTCACCTGACTACAAAGATGATGGAGGATATATAGGTCTCATCTGGTTTTAATTTTGTATTGTGACCACTTAGTCACTAGTTTAGTTAGAATTAGAGTAAAAGCAAAGGTTAAAATTCATTTTCTAAGAACAAACGGGAAGAGTGCATTAATCATGATACAGGCTGAACTGTTCATTCATTCAGTGAGAATTGTTGAATATTGAATTGTACAGTGTGCTAAAGTCTAAGCAAGTCATTGTACTTGATATGAGTAAGATACATTTCCTGCCCTGTAGAATTTACTGATTGGGAAAGAGAGACAAGATGATTGGTGAACTACTTATAACATGGTAAATGTAATGATTATTTGTTTAGCTCTCACTGTGCTCACAATATTAGACACAAATGGAGAATAGTTACACGGGTTTCTTAAGACATTGTTTGTGACTGAGGAATGTGGATCTTACTGTTGGGTATTGTTGGAATGGAGGTAGGCTTGGGCGGGGAGATGTCAGGATGGTGGTCCCAGAGGTCTTTAAGGGTATGATCAGTAAGGATGGCTAGCATGTATTCCAGCAGAATAAAAGAAGGTGTGTTTGAGATAGGCCATGGAGAAAGAAGCTCAGAACTGGATGAAAGAGAAAAATAGAGGGGGTCACCCATGTGGTCACTAGACAGGAACAGGCAGATAGCATTGCTTCTACCTGTGATGGAGAATGTATCAGTTTCCTTGTGGGGTTGCCAGATGAATCTGCCTGTTTTTGTAGTTGCATGGAACATAATCTGCCCACTGTCACCGGAAGCCACTGTGAGCTATCTCCTCCCTATTTCACATGTTCCCAATGCACTTTCATCCCCTAAAACATTTCTTCATCTGCTCAGTAGAATGCCTCTGAAAACTTGCAGAAATTGACTTGTTCAGGTTACATAACACCAAAGCCTTTCCTAACAACATGAAAGACTCTGGGACAGGACAAACTAAAGCACTTCTCAATCCTGATTATGGCTGGGCCACTGGGAGAGAAAGAGATGTTTTGAATGAGGACAAACCCAGATTATATATGGAGCACGGACGATCTTTAAAGAATGAAGGTCATGATGAACTGCAAGATAATTACAATTTTCCTGTGAGTGTCCTGCTTTGGGATAGCCAGGAATGACAGCTGCATCTGACACCGCAAGGTCCTCGATGACCATCTGAATGTCCTGAGTCTCTATCTGTAGTTCAAGTCACTGACGAATGTCATCTGCAACTGACATCAGAAGTGGGCTTAGAGCATGTTTCACATCTTCTTTCCAGATGTCACTATGTGCTGATATAAATATAATTCTGAGGAAAAGGGAAAATATATAGAAAAATGTAACTCACTGTTAGAGACAAAAAACTGTTAGCATTTTCCTTCCAGAAGCTGCCATATGTCTGTTTCCTAGCAGGGATTCCTTTTATAGACAGAACTTACCATGATACACACAGATATCACCTATCCAGGTACTTTTTCCCTCTCACAGGAAATACTGACATCCAGTATAAGTGAGTAAATTCTACCTTTATGATAGTATATTTAAATGTGACATTTCCCAAATGTAACTGTTGGTAGACATGTCTGAGAAGAAGTCAAATCTATTCTAGGTTTAGTTTTCCTCTTAGTGTAATAGAATTCTTAAATGCAAGATGTTTCCTTCATTGGGTTCCTCTCCAAATAGTGCTTCATAAATGCCACTAAGGCAAAGTCCTTGTCTTCAGCGTCTATAAAGAAAAGTCCTGGGCCAACCCCATGGTAGTGTACGTGCGACTCGGTCCAGTGTTTCCTTCATTGGGTTCCTCTCCAAATAGTGCTCCATAAATGCCACTAAGGCAAAGTCCTTGTCTTCAACGTCTATAAAGAAAAGTCTTGGGTCAATCCCATGGTAGTGTACGTGCGACTTGGTCCAGTGTTTCCTTCATTGGATTCTTCTCCAAATAGTGCTCCATAAATGGCACTAAGGCAAAGTCCTTGTCTTCAACGTCTATAAAGAAAAGTCCTGGGTCAATCCCATGGTAGTGTACGTGCAACTCGGTCCAGTGTTTCCTTCATTGGGTTCCTCTCCAAATAGTGCTCCATAAATGCCACTAAGGCAAAGTCCTTATCTTCAACGTCTATAAAGAAAAGTCCTGGGCCAACCCCATGGTAGTGTACGTGCGACTCGGTCCAGTGTTTCCTTCATTGGGTTCCTCTCCAAATAGTGCTCCATAAATGTCACTAAGGCAAAGTCCTTGTCTTCAATGTCTATAAAGAAAAGTCCTGGGCCAACCCCATGGTAGTGTACATGCGACTCAGTCCAGTGAAAGTTGGCTAAATGGTGCCATTGTCACTTGGTGATTTGAGTAAAGCATTCTCAGCTCATTTCCAGACATGAATTTTCTAAAGTCAGATGGGCTTATGTTTCAAATTTATGGGGCATCTTACTTTTGTATAATGCTCTAATATACATCCGAGAAATATCAGTAAGAGATTTTATGTGACTTCCTCACAGCAGGATTTCTAAGTCTCTTAAGTTGGTCTTGGGGAGTGGAGTGAAGAAAAGCAATCACTGAATGTGTGTGTCACAGGACAGTGTGGAGTTATCGATACTTAGGTCAGATAATCCTTTGTCCTTCTGTACATTGTAGGGTGTTTAGCAGCACCCTCAGCCTCTACCTTCGAGGTATCATTAGCACACTATCCCTTACAATTATGATGGCCAACTATGTCTCTAAACATTGTCAATATTCCCTTCAGCATGCCGATAAAATTGTCCCTGAGAAAGAGCAATTGGTTTATTGAAAAAGTGAAGGAAAAATGTTAAGGTAACAAAAGTCTTGAAATAAGCTTTTGATTCTAATCTACAAAATTGTGATAACTCAGATTTGGGGGCCCTGTCACGTGTTCTGACCATCCCCTGTGCATGTCCTTACTTATCCACTGCCATTAGTGTATTATAATCCCTGGTTTTCTTATTTGATTTGTGTATTGTAATGCATATAAAAACATTTAATAAATGTTGACGAGTTAGTGAATGAATATGCCTGGTACAGTATAAACTTCCCTGGATGTTTTCTCTTCCAAGGAAACTTGCAGAATCAGCTACACATCAATGGAGAGCAGGCCAAAGTCATTTAGAAAAGATGCTTCTTCAGCCATCAATTGTTTCAAGTGATATTCTTTATTACCAAGTATATAGCTCTAGCCATGTGCTAAACGTCCTACCATCTGCTAATCCAGTACGGTGGAGATTTTTCTCAAGAATTTGCCAGTGTAAAAAGGGGAAAGTTGATCATTACTACTAACAGAAATTCCTTTCGTATATTGGTAATGAAAATTGTAAAATCCATAAAATAAAGGAGTTATGTAACCCTGGGCAAGGCTCGATGCCTCATTGTAATTTGCTAGTCAATACTTGCAGGTTCCAGGACTATAAAATAATAGGGCACATCCACTCTGCATTCCTGAAGGTTCTAGGATTCTAGATGGATTATATCTTTGGCAAAAAGTTAATGGTAGTGAATGCTTGTGATGACAGGGCCCACACAGAAACCCTGTACCCACATTTCTTTTTTTTTTTCTGTAGTAACTGATTTTTTTAAAAGAAAAAAGAACAAAAATGATACAGAATTTCAAAACAACATAATAGGAGATTAGCAATGGTTAATATATTACATATTGTTATTTTCAAAGTAATTGCTCCGATTACAAGATGTAGGCATAAAAATGATCAAGTAATGAATGCACAAAGAGTTCTTTTTGGTGAACTGACAGATTAGTAGTATAATTATCTTTCATATATATGCGAGTGTATATGTATATATATAATCTTTTCCTTTCTTTCTTTTCTCCTTTCCCTCATCCCAGTTCTTCCTTTTGATCAGTTTCTTCCCCTTTCACTTTCACAATATCTATTGTACATTTTGGATCTTATTTACTCTTTCAGTGTTTTACACTGGGGAGACAATGCAATGTTTACACCTGCAAGACTGATTTATTTCACTTATGAATATAGTCTCAAGTTGCATCCATTTACCTATAAAACCCTTGAGTTTATCCTTCTTTATAGTTGAGTGGTACTCCATGGTATAAAAATACCATATCTTTTTTGTCCATTCTGCAGTTGATGGGCATTTAGGTTGTTTATAAGATTTAGCTATTACAAATTGTGCTGCTATAAACATGGGTGCACATATATCACTGTGGTATAATGCTTTCAATTCTTCTGGGAAAATACCCAGAAGGGGAATAGCTGGGTTGAATGGGACCTTTAATCCTAGCTTTTGGAGGAGTCTCTACATTGATTTCCACAGTGACTGCACCAGTCTACACTCCCACCGACAATGGAGTAGGGTTCCTTTATCCCTGCAACCCTATCAGCATCTGTTATTGGTTGATTTCTTGATGATAGCCATTCTTTCTGGAGTGAAATGGAATCTCAGTGTTGTTTTAATTTGCCACATTTCTTGTTATAGTGTACTCACAACTTTGTAAGATAGGTATTTGCAGTCCTAGCTTGTAGATGTGAATAATAATGACTGAGATCTTTCAGGAAGAGACAGAGATGAAATTCCAAAGGAATTCTCCAGTCTCAGAGTTTTGCTGTCATGCCACAGCAATATAGGCTATTCAATCAACCACCAGATCTTGTAGTCCACTATTTACTGTGCTATGTATTGGAAATTTAAAGAATGACACATCATGCCTGCTCTCACAGATATCACAGCCTAGAATGGAGAAGTAGTGGCAAAAGTTACTTATGGATATAAATAAGTTTGTATAAAGTAAGTGTGTGAAATAATGGAGAGGGTACTGTTTCCCAGTACACTAAGAAGTACATAGTTCTTTGTGTAGAAGCATGACCGTGCTTGTTAGAAAGTTCAGAGAACGCTATTAGTTCCGTAAGACTGACTTTCTTCTTAGGCTCCCTCAGTAATTTCACAGAATTAATTACCTTTGTTTGGGAAAAGTAATTTGTATATTAATTTATAGCCTTAACTCACACTTCTTACCTATATACTGTCTGTTGCTCATTTATTTTGTGATTTTCCTTTTATGTAAAGAAAATAGTTTTGATGTCTAATGGGAGAGGACACATGCCATTATATACCACATTTTGTAAATCCAAAATAAAATTGAGGATAGTTTTCAGGAAGAGGAGGAGTACAACACACAGGATATTCGAAGTCTTCACTTCCAAAAAAAGGTCACATGATAGGGTGTGGGCAGCTATGTCACCATGGATACTTTCCGGTCCAGAAAAGGTCATCTAAAAAGGGAATCTCCACGGGTCCTTGTCCCAAGCAGCCACTTTTCTGCTGAGCCAGCTGCTTACTGGGAAGGAAATGAACATGCTCTGTTTTGGGGTTGAGAGAATATTACTAGGAAGACCAGAACACGAGAGGATGGGTGGATTGTTCTTTGTGGATGCAGCTTTTGCTACTCCAGGAGCATGCTTTTTTTTTTTTTTTTTTTTTATTCCAATCACCTCTTCAATCACTTGTCCTTCTTTGTTTTGTTTTCTTCCCCACACGTATTTATTATTCAGTCTATTTTCTCTTGCTCAGTCATTGATATTTTGATCTTTGTCATTTTTCCCTTTGGTTTTTGTTATTGTCCCTAGTCCTTAAAATTTTTATGAAGGTGGTTTTTCATTTTATTTTGGAAATGTATTGATATTCAGTAGTTTTCTTCCTAGTATTACAAGATGAACTGAAAAAAATTCAAGGAAAGGAAAAAATAAATCCAACTTTCTCAAACTTTCTGAAACTTCTTTTTGAGAGAAGGAACAAAGTTCAGGTCAGTTCTTATTTTTATCAGAATAGTTTTCCTATCGAAATAGCCAGCATAAGGAATGCAAAAAGATTTAGGGGAAGACAGTCATGGTCATGAATAATTCAAATATATATTGAAATGCACAACTTTTGGAACAGCTGGTACACTTTAAGAGGAGTATTGAGAAAAACACTGGCGAAGAGAAATAAATGTTACCTCTTCTTGTGATGAAATCAATGTATAAAAAGAATATGTGCACAAAAGATGATTTTTTATTTTAAATAATGAAGATCTTGTTTCTAAAACAGAACACAAATTGAACCACAATAGTAGGCAGAATTTCTTTCTATCTTTATGCATCTTAATTATGCTTTTTAATAAATGGTTGTAGAAAATTCACCAATTTTTCAGAATCCTTAAAACTACTCATATTTAGATGTTTGTACTGTTTTCACCTGTGAAATGCCTACAATTTGTTTCAGTCACTTACTTTTAGATACATCTAGCTTTTCAAGAAAATATAATTGTCTGCCTTTTAATAAATAACTAAGCAGAAAGTGAATTTTTAAAAACAGGACTACTGGGGCTGGGGATTTAGCCTAATGGTGCAGAGCTTGCTGGGCAAGCGTGAAGTCCTGAGTTTGATTCCCGGTACCCCTGCACCCCCTCACTCCTGCCCAAAAAAGAGGACTACTAAGTTGTAGAAAGGTCCAGTAACATTTTCGTCCAAAAGCTAGTGTGATGCATTGCACAGAAATTCCTGGTGCCACAATGCTATTATCATTTCATTGATACATTCAGTACAATTGAAAATGTGTTTTAATGTTATTCCTTTCATATCTGACATAAACCCAGTTTTCTCAAAAGTAAACCCAACCTGTGATGACACCAATCACAGTTCCTGGAACATACTAGATACTAAATAAATGTTTGGCTTTTTCCTTCTTCCTCAAATCTGTTTCATAAGTATTAATCAACTTTGAAAAATCTTTAAAATGCCATGTGTAATTTAGCACAAAAAAACTTGTTTTTCTTTCATTGCTGACAAATAAATAGGCCTTTGTTTCAGTCTTCATAATACTCTTGGACATTAATCCATTTGGAATCCATCAACTTTTGAAGAGAAGAAACTATAAATGCCTGCAATATTTAGCTCTATTTTTAAACTAATTTTTTTTCTTCAAAATTAAAATAAAATCGACTATGTGTAAACCTTATCTAGGCCGTTTTCTGTGACTAAAAATTCACCTTGTAAGAGAACTTATATATTCTTTGGTTTGTGGTTAAAGTTCTTCCTCAACGTGCTAGAAGGTAGACGAAAAACTGGGAAATTACTGAACAACCTGTAGTCTGTCACATAACACGTTACTTTAACTAACTGAACTTAATGTAGGTGAAGTTACAGAGTTCTTGCTTTTTCTTTTCCAGTGAATTTATGGAAAAATCATCCAACCCAAAGAAGAGCAGCAATTTACCACTACAGAGCATCCGAGCTCCAGACAAAAGGCACGCATCACCTGGTAAGCCAACCGTCCGGTAGAGTGTGGAATAGTCTTTTAGAACCAACTTGGTCTAATCTCTAAAAGGTTTATCCTTCAACCTTTCCAAACAGAAGTGGAGTGTTCAGAATAACCCTAGGAGATCAAATATTCCTCATGGTTGCTTGACTGTTGTGGCATAATTATGCAAAGTTCTTCAGAATAATTTCAAATTAAGTTCTTACTGAAATACTCTATATGAGCAGAAGCTTAGATGTTGAGAGTTTCACTGTGTCCCAGAATTGCCACGGGACTTTTGAGTTGCCTACAGTTTGATGATCTTGGGATATCCAGAAAACTCAGTAATAAAATGGTTGAAAAATATCTTGAAGATTTGTCCAGTCTTCCCATTTTACACGTGAAGCATATAAGGCTCCACAATGTTAACTGCTGTGTAAATAGTCTTGCCGAAGAATTGGTATTAGACGAACTTCTTGGCCACTACTCTGTATGCATGTTGTACACTTCTGCGTGCTTCTTCCTCTCACTTAATGCCCAGTTTCACAGTCTTTAGTGTGTTTCTTTGTTCGCTTCACAACTGGGTGAATAGCTCTCTAACCTTTATTGTATAGGAACTCTTCCTGAGTTACTTCCTAAAAACACAGGTTACCAGGCATTATACTGATGCCATGGTCTTGAAATCTGTTCAAAATCTAACACTCTAAAACAAGAGGACTATTTTACATTCACTTGACAACTGTCTGTTAGGTTCCCGCTATCATGTGCTGTCATGTACTAGGGACTGAGGACATATTAGTGAACACAATAAATATCATTGTGCTGGACTATGATGGGTTCTCTGGCAGAACAAAGAGCACCTTTAAAACTGCCATGGAATATTTAAGACACTGTAATGTTAAATAATGTTCCAGTACAAGCTGTTGAACTAAATGGAAAAAGTCCTGGGTTAATGTGGTAGGAACATGATGCTTTTGAAGAGCTAATGTTCTGTTATGAATGATCGGTGGGTATGTGGTTGAGTAGGTTAAAGCACAGTGGAAATAAGGCTATGGCGTTATGGTCCAGTAATCTGCTTCACTCAGTAGGCACAGATTATGTTTCTTGCCCTGGCCGGTTATCTCACAATGTATTGCATTGGCTTAGAGCAATCAGATGGTATTTCAGCTCCATGGGCACTAGAATAAGGCACAGGCCCTAATGATGAGTTACTGGTGTCTTGAATACTAAGATTCTTTGGTAGGATAACAAATACTTAGGTTTAAAATTTATAAAAGTCAACATACTGGCTTACTTCTGAACATTCATGATGTCAATATGAATGTCCACTTCTTCTAGCTAATACTCTAAACCCAGAAAGCTTCAGTGCATTATAAATAGTATTAGATGAGGCCACTTTGGGAATTGCTTAATTAGAATATACTGGAGTCTGAACTAATTGCTTTATCCCATTTACTTGATCTGAAATATCATCCAGAAACCACTTTGGGGAGGAGAGAATTTACGATGCTAAGCAGTTTTCAGCATCCCAATTGGATAATTAAAAAGAAAGACCATTATCACCAGATGTGCATTGGCAGATCCTTTAAACAGATGTTGGAGATAATAGATCTTTGGAGCTAGTGGAGACACCTCACATCCTCTAGTCCTGCACGGAAACTATTCCCTTTATGGGGCAATAATATTGGTGATGAAGTTTAACGACATAAACTGGAACGAAATCAAATGACGTATAGATGATTGGGGGAAAAAACAGAAACAAACCAAAACCATCACAACTTTACATGGAAAGAAAAACCCCTGGAATTTGCCATTTGGCCAAAATCAAAGTTTCATGCAAGAGGCATATTTAAGCACATTCTTGCTTTAGGGTTTATGAGGCTACAAAGGAGAGTTATGAATTCTTACGTGATCCTGCCCATTTTTGCGCATGTGTTTAGAATTTTAATATGTTCTTTCTTCTCTAGCCACAGCATTTCCTAGTCCAAGTTCTGATTTGAAAACTACTGGAACAGTAAATTTCAATGGCAGTCAAGTGCTTGCATGGATCCTTGGCTTGGAAAAGGTAACTTCATTTAGTTTTTTAGGGGGCAGATAGTAAGAGATAGCACAAAGGCATGTTAGGGTCACAGAGGGATCTTTCACACAAGAAGATATTTGAAGCATCTTTCCTATCTAAGTAATATTGCAGGCACATTTGTTTCTTAGGATTTCTTCAATAACAGCCTAATTTGAGACATGGCCTGGATGGTAGACATTGAGTTCTGCTTTACATTCACTTCAGAAATGATGTGAAGATCATTGGATAATTTAAAACATGGTACATTAGAAATATTATCCCCTCTTCTATTATACTTACCTACATATTTTAATAATTCATCCACCTAGAAGAAATTTCTCCCATTTAAATTCCGAGACACATCGCTGACCTTTATTCACATTGTGGTAACTATAATCACTATTGCTTAAGCTATCTTTGTTAGCGACTCTTAAATTAATGTTCTCTGTCAATTGAAGTATCTCAATAAGCAGGATCATGTGTATAAACAAAAACATGACACAAAAGTGGATGCCAAAAAAAGATACCATTCTCATCCAGAGAAATCTACTATTACTGGCTGAAATAGACTCTTCCATTGGGTACAGTTCAGATACCGAGTCCAGTTGGTGTAATATTTGAGGTCTCTAAAACTCCTTCTGACTGAGGAATCTCTTCTATATGCCCAATTAATTCTAGTCTAAAATTTTCTTCAAGTTGGACCAGTCTGGGAAGTGGGGAAAATTATTCTATTGTATTCACTTCATCCATATTGGTTCCTAGAAAGGTCTTGCATTAGGTGAGATAAATTCTTTAATATGTAGAATGGTAACACTAGTCTCAAAAGTACAGTTTTATTGTGTAAAAACTCCCTAGTTCTCTCTTTCATATGGAATGAAATTTCAAAATTTTGTTAGGCAGCACAAAGCCATATATCCAGGGGAGATAAGAAAAAAGAAATGAATTTTATATGTATAGATAGATATTTTTAGAGTAGTTGGAGCAGGAAGAGGATGTAAAAATTAGGATGACACATTGTTGCCTATGTCAGCAATCCCTCAGATTCCCCTTTCTTTTTCTTTACTGCTTTCTGCAACTCTTGCAAGAATGAACAGAGAAATCACTTGGGAGTGAGTTTCTGTGTAATGCCAGACAAAGGTACGGATGAATGACTAGAAGGTCTAGCACTTACAGTACATCTTAGATAAGTGGATCCTGTCTTGCTCCATTATATTTAGAGGCTCAGTCACTGGAAGGCAGAGTATAGATTTTGTGATACGGATTTAAGGGAATGATGAAGTTGAACTTCACCTCACTGGGTTATAAGAAGGAACTTTAGAAGGAACCCCTAAACTACTACAACTAATTATATGTAATCCACTCTGTGAATACCTAAACACATAAATGATGCATGTGCTCATATTGTGGCAGCATCTGTGACTAACCTGCACTATGGAATATATAGGGGGATTATAAGGATTCTATTATGAAAATAATTTTCAACTATTGCTCTCAGTCATAATATATATATATATATTTTCCTTTTTTCTATGTATGACATTGAAATGAAATATAATCCCCTTTTCTACTTCTGTAAATAAACACACTTGTTCCTAAGAATAGACCTTTGAAACTCCCTCTTTTGGAAATTTTCTAAAGATTCTGACCAGTTTTCTAGGAAACATCACAAAGAGTTAAGATACCTAAGTTTCTGCTGCTCAATACCCAGGAAAAATGAGTAAGGTTTTTTATTTATTTATTTATTTATTTATTTATTTATTGCATGAAGATTATTGTAAAAAAAATTGATGCATTTAATTTTTTTGGCCAGAGACAGGAAGTAAATTGAGTTAAACAAATCATATCTAAACGATTTAAATCGTACAGTAACAAGACTTAGCACATCTATAATTACTCTCCACAGGCAAATTTTATTTATTTTAATAGAAACTATAATAATGCAGGACTTTAAAATGGCTCTTGTAAGGATAAGTTAGTTTTCTTAAAGACTATAATGATTTGAAATCTACATTTACTAACATGATGGCACTTTTCTTACATGTTTTTAGCTGATAAAAGAAAATTCAACCTCAGAAGATGTACGAAAAGAACTGTGTGAGGGCTACTCAAGATACAGGGGAGATTCCAACTTTCTTTGGACCACTTTAGGCAAAAATATTTTTAACAAATTTTGCCTTTCCAACATGACTCTTTTAGAGTCTTCTCTCCAGGAGCTAAAAGAACAGTTCTCTCAGGTAGGTATAGATCTTTTACTATTTCCAAAATCTCATAAGCAATCAGAGCAGGTGTGCTATTTCCTTTCTTAAATCCACAAAAGGACTCAACATGAACCAGGGAGGGAGTTTGTAGCCACACGGACCGGGAAGTGTTACACGTATTTCTCACGTTGCATCTGCACACTAAGTTTAATGTGAAGTGATGCTAGCTTATCATTTAAATACTGAGAACTTGGATGATTTCAGTGCTGAATCAGAAATACTGCATTACGGTTATTGTGGACACACCTTTATAGATGAAATAAACATAATTTCACTCTATTGTGAATAAAAATGGACTGTTTTCTCTCAGATCTGTGAGATTACTTAGGATACAATGCAAGTTTAATAATTAAACTATCAGAGCAATAAAACTACCAGAAGTTAGAATAATGTTTTTTCTTTTCCTCACTGACCTCAAACCTAGTTTGTTTGTTTGTTTCTTTCTTTCCTTTAGAGGCTTTTTTTCTTTTTTTCTTTTTTACTATTTTCTTTTTTTTAGTACCAGAATTTGAACTCAAGGCCTTGTGCTAGCCAGGCAGGCACTGTGCCACTGGGCTACATCCCTGGCCTACAAACTTAATTTTCAAAAGCTGAATTTTGGTGAAACTATGTATCCCTCTCAGTAAAGATTACACATTAGACCCAAGGACATCCACTATGGTATGCTAATGACCACTTGTGCATACTGCTGTTAAATGATGATGATAAAAATAAGATACCAATGATCTACATTTAGTAAACCCACATATAATAAAATATCAAACATTCAGAATTCTTTTGAAATAAATAAATAAAACACATCTACTTCTAGTATTTTAAACTTGATTCTCTGTATTTTATTAAAACTTTTTAAAGTTTTAAAAATTACCTTTTGGTAACCTGAGTTTTCCAAAACAACCAAATTAGAGACATTATATGATAACACCAATCTGACATAAAGCACTTCAAATCCTTTCTTAACAATAACTTGCCAGTTGTGGAGAGTAGCCTGAGGCCAAAATACATTGTTCAAAATTGTTCTGTTAGTGTGAAAGACCTTGAATTAAGATGGATTGAAGGCTCAATTTTACTAGTATTAGTAAGTTTATTAGCAAAATGGTTTTGAATCAAAATATAGTGAAGAAAATACTTTACTTCTCTAAGTGCTAGCTAGATCCCATGATCTAGAACAAAACCAAAAGTCATGTTTGTTGTTCATGTTAGTGTTATATAGATTCATATAGGAGTAATCATTCATTGTAAGTAAAGTGCTTGGCATCGCAAACAGAACCCTGGGAACATTTTACTGTATTACATGTTTGCAATTCTGATAGTAAACATTTTTGTGAATATATTTCTCATGTGATAAATACTCAATTCAAATTATGGCTATATCTGTATTATATCTCTGTATCTTTTTTTATTTAAGAGAAAAAAGACACAGAAAAGAAAGACACAAAGCAAAAGAAACAAACAAACAACGACAAATTCAAAACAGTAACATTATATATTTATAAAACAAGATGATAGGAGTTTGACAATGGTTGTGATATTGCATATCATTACCTTCAAAAGGGTTGTTTAGATTAACAGATATAAACATGTAAAATTATCTAATCATGAGTATTAACTGTTATTTTTCAATAACTAATACTTTTAGTAGTATAATCATTTTAGCTATTTTACGTATACATATATACAAATTTATGTGTTTTTCCTTTTCCCTTCCTTCTTTCCTCCTTTTCTATTTCTATATCATAATAGTTTACATATTAGTTTTAAGGATTCTCCACACAAAAATATAAGCTCAAGTAAAAGATAGGATATTTTTCTAAAACCCCTAAATCAAATCTTGAGAAAGGACAAAAACATTACTCAGAAGTTGATTTTGCTTCAAGAAATTAGCTTTGATTTACCAACATGCAACTTAAGGTATCTGGCAAAAATATAGCTTTGTTAATGAAACTTTCAGCATGTCAATTTCTGGATCCAGAGAGGAAACACCCAATTATGTTTGTGAATATTAGAAATGATCACAGTTTTTCTAGATCGGCGATGGCTGATTGAATTGAGCGAAGCTCTCAAACTGCTTATGTGAAAATCTTCATGTGTGATGCTCCATGGGATTACAAAGATTGACGTCTCACTTACTCTGCGTTTTTATTTTTTAAGGTATCGGGTGATCCCACTAATCAGAAGCTGGTGTTTCAGGAACTAGTCAAAGCGCTGTCCCTCTTCTCGCAAGTGCAGGAGCAGGCTGCGCTGTGGCAGCTTCTCTCTAGTTTCCCGGATGTGTTTCAGAATGACACATCGGTCGGCAACCTATTTGATGTTCTTCGAAAGGCAAACAGGTAAGACAAAGTAAGAACCGAATGGGATATCACTGTTCACAGAGAATTTTTTTGTTTGCTAATATTTCCTGTGAAGATTACTGTTAGGCAGGTACTTTAACACAGAGCAAGTAAACTTTCAGCCCCTTACTGCAGAGTGGTGCCAGGAAGGCAACTAGATTAGTAAAGGGAAAAAGTGACGCACGCCATGGTCGTTAAGTTTATCAGAGTCCACGAAGCAGTGATGTAGAGTCTCTTCCTACCAGCTGTGCTATCACTCGGTGTCACAGAATGTCTGAGGATGAAGTATATACCGGAACCAGTGCTGGGTTGGATGACTCGGGCTCATTCAAGGACAACCTGATCTCTATGCTTCTGTCATTTAAACTGCCCGAGAATAAAATATCTCCAAGTCTCCTCAATGCGTTTGGCATTACCTTGTGTATATCCAGATTATAAGTGATTTTTGACTTTGCTTGGCATATGCATCTCAAAGATTAAATTTTTTGTTTTTTACAAAAGTAATCACTTTAAAAGTTGCCTTTCTCATAAAATTGATTTCAAGCATGGATAGAATTTAGAGTTCAATGAGCAGAGCTTAGGTTTTGACTTTCCTAGTTTGCAAACTAGGAAAGTTTGCAAACGTGCATTAAAAGAAAACTGCTACTTCAACAATTACCAATTATTTAGTGACTGCCACGTGTCAGACAATATACTGGATCCTTAATATATATTATCAGATTCAATCTTAAAATAAACTCATTGATTGTATAAATAAGGTAGCAGAGTTTCTTAAAAATCAAGAATTTGCTGATGACGCAGTCAGGAGAGTTCAAACCTCAGTTTCTCAGCTCTAAAACTCAGGCTTCTTCTCTAGAATGTCATTAGTAGCTTGGCGTATTCTACTTTCAGTGTTAATCAGAAGAGATTGTCCTCACTTTTGGAATGCTTCTAAGAGCTTATCTCTTTTCAAGGACTTTTATAATAAGCCCCGTATCGGTATTTCAATCTCATTTGATTTTCACAACAGTGTTTTTAGATTGAGACAACAGATTCTCATTTTAAAGAGAAGGAAAAACTTCATGGAGATCACATGACCTCCCCGAAGTTCAACAATTACTAGTACAAGGCAAAGCCAGGACCTGAACTCAAGAATTGCAAATTCAAGTCCTTTGTTCTTTCCATGATGAGACATCGTAATTGAAGTCTAGAGGGGAAGATAGTAGAACATGTAGTTCTCTAGATTATTCTTTGTTTTAGCTCTTAGAGAAATTTTCAGTCACCAAGGATTTTGACATTTCATCTTCTTCCTCAAATTTTGTTGACCTGAAAGAAAATAGATGAATCAGTTAGAGGTAAATGGGAATCATTTAAATTGTACTGTGTAGCAAAGGTCAAATTAATGGTCAAACCACAAATAAGGTATCACTTACACATTCAATAGAATGGGTACAGTTGGATAATCCAAAATGTTGACAAAATGTGCAGTAAGTGAAATTTTCATACATTGCAAGTTAGAATAGAAAATTATGCAATATGGAAAATTGTGTGACATCTTTTAATGAAGTGAAACAGTAGATCCTTATTGTAGCAAATTCTACTGTTGGATACTTACCCTGAAAAAGGAAACCTGGTCAGATGAAGCTTTATAATCAATTATTATTCATAAAAACAAAAAACTGAAGGGGGCAAATAACTATGAGAAGAATGGATCAACAAATGATGGGTTATTAATACCGTACTTCTGAATTCTACTCAACAATAAATATGAACGGGTTGCTCCAGAAAACTGATGTTTGATTTCATCAATAGAAAACTTTTATATATGCTTGGATCAACTTGAGTATTTGAATTTACCTTTCATCTGTAAATTTAATGGAATCTAAATACAGAGTAAGATTTTTCAGTGGAAATTTAGAATCAGCATTCAGATGCTCATCAATATATAATGCATGATGAATTTTGGAGACTTGGATCAGTAAAGGGGTTTAGATATTTTATACTATTTTACATTAATTAAATGTTGAGGGCCTGGGATTTAGTTCAGCGGCACAAGCACCTGTCTGACAAGCAGAAGGTCGTGAGTCAGATCCCTGGTTCAAAAAAAAAAAAAAAAAAAAAAAGTTGAAAAGATAAAAGTTTGGATATATGGGATTAAATAAAAAGCATTAATTTTATTTATTTTAACTTTAACTATTAGAATATTCAAATAAGTTTCTTTTTTATTGGAACATTCTTTGAAATTCGAATCTTTTTCATTATTTTTAATTAAGCTGACAGTGTCATTAAAAATCCATGATTTCCCCACAAAAATGTACTTTCTCATCAAATTATGATCTCATTGGCTTATTTCACTTTTTGTTGAATAAATAAAAGGAAAAGAAACATCACATAGAAACTTTCATTTCTTTCCACAGCTTTTATTTTTTAAGTGAAAAACTGTATATGTATGTATTAGTCACTAAAATCAGATTATATAATGTAAAGTTATGACAGAAATTAGTGAAAATGAGAAACCTCAAAAATCAAGAACGTTATATGTAAAAGCATACATGCTTTTCACCTTTTTTGAGGAAAGGGTTAGTTGAGATACAAATCATAAAACTCTGTTTTAAGAAGTTATCTTTAGAACTAGAGAAAACATTCCTAAAATTAATTTGGAACCAGGAGATCGAGAATAGCAAAAGCAGTTCTGGGCAACAAAGGCAAGGCAGCAGGCATCACAATCCCTGACTTGAAATGATACTACAAAGCTATTGTGATAAAATCAGCATGATACTGGCAAAAAAATAGACTTGAGGATTAGTGGAGCAGATAAGAAGATGCAGACATAACTATAAACACATTCAGTCACCTTATCTTTGACAAAAGGGCCAAATATGTTCACTGGAAGAAAGACAGCCTCTTTAATAAATGGTGCTGGAAAAACTGGCTCTCTATATGCTCAAGACTAAAACCAAACCCACGTCTCTCACCATGCAATAAACTAAAGTCAAAATGGATCAAAGGTCTAAATATTAAAATGGAAATACTAAATCTACTGGAAGAGAAAGTGGGCAAAAATCTTGAAGACATTAGGTATAGGCAGGGACTTCATGAACAAAACCTAAACTGCACAGGAAATACTTCAAAGAATCAACAGCTGGGATCTCATCTTATTAAAAAGCTTTTGTATATCCAAAGAAATCACCAACAGAGTGAAAAGACAACCCACAGAGTGGGAAAAATTTTTAGCCAATTGTCCCTCAGACAAAGGAACTTACATCTAGAACATATAAAGAATTGAAAAAAACAGAACCCCACATTCAAAGACCCATCCAAAAATGGGCACCTGAGATGAATATGCACTTCTCAGATGAAATACGAATATCAAACAAATATATGAAAAAATGTTCAGCATCATTGGTCATTCAAGACACGCAAATTAAAACAACACAGATATTCCATCTCACCCCAGAAAGATTGACCATCATCAAGAAATCAACCAATAACAAATGCTGGAGAGGCTGTGGGGAAAAATGAATCCTTCTCTACTGTTGATGAAAGGGTAGACTGGTACAACCACTGTGGAAATCAGTATAGAGATTCCTCAGAAAACTAAGATTAGAGGTCCCATTTGACCCAGTTATTCCCCTTCTGCATATTTTCCCAGAAGAATTGAAAACATCATACCACAGTGATGTATGTGCACCCATGTTTATAGCAGCACAATTTGCAATAGCTAAATCTTGGAAACAACCTAAATGCCCATCAACTGAGGAATGGATAAAAAGATGTGGTATTTTTATATAATGGAGTACTACTCAGCTACAAAGAAGGATAAACTTTAGACTTTTGTAGGTAAATGGATACAACTTGAGACTGTACTCATAAGTGAAATAAATCAGACACACATGTCTCCCTAGTATGAGAAGCTGAAAGAGTAAATAAGATCCTAAATGTACAATAGATATTGTGAAGTGGGAAGAAATCATTCAAAAGGAAAAAGAAACTGGGATAGGATAAAGGACAAAAGAGGGAAGGAAAAGGAAAATTATATATATATATATACACACACACAAAAGATAGTTAAGATAGTTATACTAATTTCTATCAGTTCATTGAAAAAAATGTTTGTGCTTATATTGTTTGATTGATTTTTTTATGCCTATATCTTATAATCTGAGCAACTACTTTAAAGATAACAATGGGCATTGTATTAACTATTGTTACTCTCCTAGTATCTTCTGTTGAAATTTTATATCACTGTTTTTTATTGTTTTTTCTCTTTAAAATAAAAAAGTTATCTTTACACATAAAAGTGACTCACTGGATAACTTCCACTTTTGTATGATGAAGAAGAGAAAAAATATCTATGAAGTAAATAAATATATCTTAATCAATGGTTCAAAGGTTTTCAGCAAAGATGGGGCCAGGCATCACTATTTGTTAGTAAAGAAAGTGTTCAGACCACTGATGTTTTATTAACAATATTACTAACTGTAATGCTGCTGTTTTAAATGATATGGTTACATGCTAGGCATTTGAAGTTGTTACTGGGGTACAACAGATCAGGTAAGTTAGACCAGTGCCAGCCTGGGAGGTTGACCAAGATGTACTACATGAGCCCTGTTCAACTGGTACACAGGGTTGCCAGGATTCAGAGGGAATGCGAAGTCTTAGAATCAACATAATAATGCCTTGTGCCAACTGTCATATATAAAAAGTAGAAATGGAAAAGATAGTCAGGCCAAACATCTGGAGCACAGCTGGTGTCATAAGTTAACACTGTGTGGGATTCTGTGCATGCATATTCTGCCTGTCTCCTGCTTTGAATGCTGGAACCAAATTTCTAGATGAACATGTAGAGTGGACAGAACATACAGCTGGAAATTAGATCCCAGCTCTGCTTAGTACTAGTTGGTGAATCTTTGTAAATTAATTTTTGCAACTTTAGCTTTCTCATCTGTAAAACAGGACAAGCAAAACTGACTTGATGGAATTATTAGAGAACCTAATTTTAAATGTGCATACATACATACACACATAGTTTGAGTGTATTTATTTAAGCATACATAGCGATATGTATATCTCTATGTTAGAAACTACAAGACAAAGTTTAGTTCTAAATAGCTTTCATTGGTAGCCAGGGGGCTAAAACTAAAATGATTTTAATTAAATTTTTAAAAGAACAAAATATTGTAGGATGCTGTGAAATGTACACCCACGTACTTGACATACTGCTGGAGCAAGCTTTCAGTTTACTGAGATAATTGACAGGGAAAATCTATTAGCTAATTTGTACTACATTTAACTTCACAATGTTAAGTTACTACTCAAAGCATTGACTCAGCCTTGATTTTTTGGCATAAATTACACTAGTAGTGAAATTCAGGCATATTCGTGTAAGTGCAACATTGCTTTAAAAATATGATAATGATCATAATAGGGTAAAAGGGCATTTCTTAACTGGATGTGGTGGTGCAGTCCTGTAATTTCAACTCCTGGATAGACTGAGGCAGCAGATCAAAAGTTCTAGTCAGCCTGAGCAATTTAGTGGCCTATCTCAAAATAAAAAATAAAAGTGTCTGTGTATGTACTGCAGTTCTAGAGCACTAGACTGTCAGGAATGAGATCTTGTGTTTGACTTCTAGTTCAGCCAAAAAAAAAAAAAAAAATCCCCCAAATAAAAAAGTTTCTTAAGTAGTCAATGGATTTTTGAAATATAGGACGGAATCATACAAAAGAGAATTTTCAGCTTCCCTGTCCCCACTGTGGACAGCCTGTTTTATTGGTAACACAGAAAAGCTAGGAAGACAGTGCCAATTCATATGGATATGAATTTTGGAGTATCTTGGGATTAGTGCCTTTTGGCCTCTTGGAGGATAAAATACGATTATTAACTCAGGCAAGAGCCATTTTTCCCAAAACACCATATGTTTAGTGAAAGGTAAATATTTACAAGATATTTGAACAATAATTATTCCTGAAAACAGGATCCTTTATCTGATTTTTAATGAAAATAACCTTTAATATTTATTTTCTTCCTTTAATTAAAAGGAAATAATAAATGAGTATCCTTTTATTGCAAGTTGCTTTTCTTAACAACTTGTTTATAATTCTTAGCAAAAAAAAGCAATAGGAACTTTCCTCCCTTATTTTGAAATCCTTGCACTCTGAAGTCTTATGGTCGTAGAAACATAAAGCTCCCTGTTCTGGTTCAAGAACATTCTGTTGGGATTTTGTGCGTAAACAGAAAACACATAATTAAATTACAAAAGAAGCATTTTTTCAGAATAATTTTCTATACTATGATCATTTTCCCCTTGAATTCCCTTTTGTTTCTGACTATGAGCCTTGAAACACAACCCAGCATAATAGTTTTTTCACTCATTAGGACGCTGCTGACGGTGCAGAAGGCTTATCCCCGCGCTGAAGCTAACGAAGGTTTCCGAACCCTCCAGAAGTCTGTTAAACATCTGCTCTACACTCTCGATTCCCCAGCTCAAGGTATTCTATTTCCATCTTACTGCATTCAGTTCAGTGTCACAAAGCCCATTAGATATGCAGAGCAGAATGTATCTGAAGTATTCATGTATAGATGATATTAATCTTAGATGGGGACATATGCTCCAGATAAATCCGGATCTCCAGCAGAAGTGTGAAGAAAGGGAGAAATGGCTGAAAAGGTTTTTTTAGGTTTTTTACTTATATGAAAACAATGTCCGGGAGCTTAGAAAACTATGCATAGACTTGGGATGGAAAGTACATATCAGGGAATAAGCCTCAATAAATAGATTTTTGGAACCAAATCCTACACTGAATTACAAGATTTTTGCCCTCATTTCTAAACTTGGATTTTTAAAAAGTAAGTGGGATCTTTTTGGTAAAAAATACATCCTCAACTAACCATCTTGAAAATACATGGTGGACACCTCGCCATGATTAAATCGGTGACTTCTAGTCACCCCCAGTAAGGGTAGGTGCACCAAGTTGATCATGAGTTAGAAAATGTCACCTTTGCATCTGTAGAAGAGCATTGTGTACTATCCCATGGGAACGCACATAAGATGCTCATGCAGACACATACAGACCACAGTTGAGGTCTACAAGAAATAAATTCCTACTTCCTAAATAAAATGTTGGGTTAACAGTTACTTTTCCTGAATGAATTTAGAATTACACTTTCTTAACTGAGTTTGCCAGTTTTTGAGTATGCAGACTTTTACTTTTCATTTATACAGTCAGCAACCTGAGAGTATTAGGACAAAAGTTTATTGTTCATTGTTTTTTTGCCTTAAAATTCCAGTTTTCCAGTGAGAAGTAGGTGTGAGAAGGCTTTGAAGAATTCTCACTGGAGGGTCAAATCTACAATTGGGTACCGGTTTCTATCAGACTAGAGATTTTTATGACTGTATTTACATAATTAATGACTAGCTCACAAGATTGATTGTTGTTAAATTTAATGGTCTTGATAGACATTAGAAAATAAAGCTTACTCTTTAAAAAAGTCTAGCCAGAAAACCAGACAATGCACTAACAAATACTAATTATTCCTTCTGTACTTTTTATATTTGCATTTTAACTACTTGAGAATTTTGCATTTTTTCTTACTGTTCTTTCCCTTTTTATCTTCAGACTCACACCTTCTAATTAATATAAAGTGACAAAGTTAAGATGTTTTCTCTAAAGGACAAAAGCTCACCTGTGCCTTAGAAGTCAGACAAGTAATCAGCACTTCTTGCTAACGATGCAGTAAAACACTTCTCTTGGTGAATGATGTACCTCAGCTTTTAATATTTAACAATGGTTGTGCCTGACATCTGAATATGCTAATGACTTTGTCTAGTGCTAAAGCATACTATCCAGTGGTCAAGATGAGAAGGAAATACTTTGGAAAAAATGTATTCTTGGGCTGGGGATTTAGCTCAGTGGTACAAGTGCCTGCCTGGCAAGTGTGAGGTCGTGAGTTCAATCTCCGGTACCAAAAAAAAAATGTATTCTTGTCTGAAAATTTTGACATGCTTTCCTTTGTACCACAATGCTGATATATTTTCTTTGTATTATTTCTTTTAAGTTTCATGCATTTATGGTTTCATCAATCTGGGGTAAAAATACAGATAACAGCTGTTCCTAGAAGTCATTAACCCTCAGCCTCTACTTGAGCAGAAATTTTGTAAAATTTCAAAAAATTTTCCCTAGATATTTCTGGAAATCATTCAGTGATCTCAAAATTTGAACCAGTGGCCCTTAAATTACCAGACAGCAAGCAGTCTCTGGTCTGGCCACCAAGACAGCTATTTGCTACTTTGCAGACCAGTGCATGCTTAAGTTTTCATGGTGATCAGCGGTGCTGCTGAGATGATCATGGTTTCTCGCCTAGTTCTGCACCTCCATGAAGTTGGCGTGGAGATACTGACTCACAGTAGAGCTGCTCGGCTTTTCTCTAATATCTGCCAGGGTTAAGATAGCTTCAGTTTTCACTTCGCTCTCTCAAATAAGGAAAATAGTTGTTAGTATTTATTATGGCAATGCTAAGTGCTTTGTTATACTAAATTCCTTTTATTATCAAAACCACCCTGTGGGATGCAATTCTTATCCTACTTGACCGATAGAAACTGAAGCAAAAGAGGAGGAGCACTTTGCCTGTTACACAACCAGCGAGCGTCTGGGCTCAGTGTAGAACTTGGATCTACCTGTCCTTAGTGCCTGGAGCCTGAGCTCTTTACAGAGGGCATCATGCACGTCTTATCCTGGGGCCCAGACACACTGGGCCAGTCAGGTTCCTGCCACCACCCAACCTGAGCACTGCTCCCACTTTTGGACACTGATGGAGTTTGGTTCATTGGGCCCCCCTTTTTCCTATGTAACACATTATTTTTTTTCACAACCATCCTCTGTTTCCCTTCACACGATGATTCCTTCATAGCCGCTCCTCCCTGCGTCTGTTTCTGATCCAACTTGAATTATGAACACACCTCAGAGTTTTTGGGGCCTCCTAGCAACCATAAAAACACGCAGTTACTAATAAACATCTGGGAGGAAGGTTGCCTTCTAACTTCCTGTCTTAAGGGATCTAATTCTCAACTCTGTCCAGTTAGGATTCTTTACCCAGTTAATAAACTCTAGTATTTCTATTTATAAAGACTGTGTTTCAGGAGCAGAGATTACATTTTTGACTCATTGGAATTTGCTCTTTTGCCAAGTTGAAAATTGTAAGGGGCCAAGCAAACCTTGTCAAAAAGATGAATGGTACAAGAGGTAGATGAGGTTGTTAATTCTGAGCCTTTTTACACACATGTTAATTTAAACAAAACAAATGATCAGCACCAGGAAATTATGGGTGCTTGCATAGTTTTGCACTAGGACCATTGAAGAAAGCTTCAAGATGTACTACCAAGAAATAATGGAAGAATTCTTAAGGCTAGTAAAAAAAAGATTCCATTGTAAGGGATTAGGCCTGTATTAAAAATGACAGCAGTACAACATACTGGGTTCTTTATGAGAAATGAGTAGTGTCTGAGAAGAAGATTAAAATAAGTGATACTATCTTCTTAAAGGAGCTGACTTAATGTATTGGATTTATGGTGTTTTTATTTATTCAGTGACCATTTAAAGAATTCTTATTTTCAGTCTTTCATATGATTGCTGTTGCATGAGTACTCTTTTAGTATACAACCTATGCTGCAGGCTGAATCGATGACCCCTTTAACTTCAGGGGCAACTCTTGACGTTAAATGAGATCTTTACATATGGTTGTCATTAGATCCAACTCAGTGATTGCTTTGCACACCCTGCATCTTCTTATTGAGATCCCCAGAATAATCCTGTTAGCATTAGCCAATTTCCATTCACAGTTGCCTTCAGTGGTCAGTGGTGCTTTTGAAACATAGAAAATACACATTAGTGATGGCAGTTATTCCTAATGCTACATCATAAACAACTGAAAGGCAATAAAAAAATTCCATTGACCTGTAAGACTGAAATTGGTCTCATTTGATTAACAAACTTTTTGATGGTCAATATTTATTATAGTGTTTAAGAGTCATCTATGCAAAGAGGTCATGGAACCAAACAATGTAGGGGTTCGATGCACAGAGAAAAAGTTGGTTAGAAATAGATGTGTTTGACCATTAAGATTATCTTGAGTCAAAGGTACCTAGCTCTTATAAATATATGAAATGTTTCCGAAAAAATGTGCATTAAACATTCTTTGTAAAATTCTTTTGGGAAGCCGGGCGTGGTGGCGCACGCCTTTAATCCCAGCACTCGGGAGGCTGAGGTAGGCGGAGCATTGTGAGTTCGAGGCCGGCTTGGGCTACAACGCGAGTGCAAGGCCGGCCTGCGCTACATAGTGCGACCCTGCCTCAAAAAACCAGGGCCGGGAGTTTGGCTCAGTTCCTTAAGCACCTGCCCTGGCAGGCGCGAGGTTGTGAGTTCAATCCCCGGTGCCGCAAAAGAAAAAAAAAAAATTCTTTTGGGAAAATATTTTCAGGCTTTTTATATTTTCTTCTCATTAATTTGACTTGAGATGGTTTAGGAGAAGAAACAAACCTTTAAACCAACATGTTAAGGATTTATCTATGTAACGATTACTCCATCAGGTGACTCTGAGAACACTTCGGAGGTGTGGAGCGCAGACGGGGGGCGGACGCTATCTCCGAGCAGTCTGGCTGCACAGTAAGTCTCCGTCTCTGAATTGGTTGCTGAATAATCTATAAAACAGTTTACAAGCATATTTCTCCTGTCAGGGCGTAAAAACTGTGGAAGAAACCGAGTGTGCTCGCAGACACCTACAATCCCAGTGCATTGGGAGGCTGAAGCAGGAGGATTGTAAGTTTAAGCCCAAGTTAGGCAACTTACCAGTTTAGCAAGACCCTGTCTCAAAATCTGAACGGACTGGAAATGTCGGTCAGTGTGAAGTCCCTGGGTTCAATCATCAGAATAGAAAAAAATAAGAAATTGAAAAAAAAAATCAACTATTGACTAAGCAAAGGGAAGGATAGCACCAAAGCACAGTGAGTTGAAACTTTTTTTGTTTGTTTTTTTGGTAATTAGTATAATTATTTTTGGATGCACAACGCAGAGGTGTCTTTCAGTTCTTAGGTTAAATAACCAGATCTAATACATCATGTCTGCATTGATTCCTTTAGGTCTAGAGATCTGGACTCCAGCTCTTTTAAAATCTTTCACCATGAAAAAATATATGTGTCTCTCCTTATTAAGGCTGCTATAGCAAAATGCCCTAAACTAGGTGGCTTAGAAACAATAAAGCAGTAGAAAATTCATATAAACAATTGAAATTTATTTTTCATGCTTCTGGAGGTTGAGAAATCTAAAACCCAGGTTCCAGCAGATTTGGTGTCTGATGAGGCTCAGCAGGGCTCCTAGACGGTGCCTTCTCACTGTGTCCCCGTGCGGCGGAAGGGCCAAGGCAGCCTCCGCTCCGCTATCTTCCTACTGATGAGAGTTTTGCCTGCGAAGGTTCCACTCTCCTCACCTGGAGATCCAGGATTTCAGAATGTGAATTGGATGAGTGGAGAGAGACATTCCAACCATAGCAGCATCCAATGTTTCTTATTGCCACATTTTTAGTTTTTAAAGAATCAAAATAGTTTTATATTCAGTCAAGATAATACAAAATTTGCTTGCTTGTATCCATATTGAGGTAGGCCAAACTGTTTATAGATCATTTGATTTCAGACTTTTATTGGGATTAAAAAAGTGCCGAGGGTAGGCAGTGCAAATGACAGCAGTAACTGTGATGTCTGGAAGCCATTAATGGAAGCAGATCCCTGATACCTTTGGTAGAAATACAAGTAGTGGCTTGTAGCAGCTGATCGAGGTAAATTCCTGTGGTTCAAGGCAAATTTACAGACTTGATGGGCTATTAGTAAATGTTGCTTTAGTCTGATAAATTCTCCACAGTATGTTTTTGTGGTGATGGAAATTTGGGCAAAACAAAACAGAAGAGGAAGAAGATAGAGAAAAGTTACTCAGTACTTTGGATTACAGTTAGGAGCATGAAGTCTGTTGTGTCACACAATAATGTTAACAGCTGCATACTGTATATTTCAAAAAGCTAGAAGGAAGGGTTTTGAATCCCGTCACTGTAAGGATGATAGAAGTTTGAGGATGCAGGTATGTGTCTCCTCCTCTCCTGTGGTGACCGACGCAGGTGCTCTTTCCAGAGTAACCGAGTGCTTGGACAATGTCCTCCTACTTAGGCTGCCAGTTTTCTTTTAAACATGCTCCTTATACAGCTATCAAAAGTAATAAGAAATTTTAAAATCCTTTACACTGAGACAAGCGGAGGCTCGGTGCTGCCACCAGGTATCTTTATCAGGGCCCGGAGGCATCCGTAGCATTGGCAAAGCCACAGCTTCAGTCTTGCAAATCCTACAGCAAATGCAGTTAGGAGCTGACAGCCAGCTGGCAGTTTATTAGGAGGAATTCAATACTTCTAAGATGGCGTTTGTTGCGATTGATGAAATTAAGGGATTTCTTATCTTCGCACTTCTCTTCCATCCCCACTTTAAAATAATCACAGAGTAGCAATAATGGCACAAGATAAAAGGTTTTTTCGGGGGTTTTTTTGGTCCAAAATTGTTGAAGACTTTTCTTCAAGAACTCTTCCCCCTCACAGCTCTTCCCCATTTTTATTTTTGTGCTAAGGTCCTTATTTTTATTATGCACATACACATGTGTGTATATATCCTTAGCTTACCTTTTATTGTAAGCATTCTTGGGAAGTAGGCAGGGTTTTGCATAAAGGACATATAAATTGAATACTTTAAAGGACTTGCTGGGTGTTTATGACAAAATATAACATGTACACATGAAATCTTAATTTTTAAAGTTTAATAAATTCATTCTCAAATATCTTGACAATCAAATATTCCCCTTAAAACTAAAAGAAGGCCTTAAGTGATATTTTGAGGTCACTTCAAGTCCAAATATTCTCTATTCTAAACTTCATAATGCACCATGGGAATCTGTTGTTACAGTGCATGTAAAAGGTTAGGCCAAAGTTTTGCTGCTGAGCATGGTACCCTGTTGGAACTGGCTCTGTACTATAATTACTGTGACAGAGGGGAAAACAAACACAAGAACAGGAAAGGCAATAGTGAGAGAGAGAGGGAGATAGACAGACAGAGAGACAGAAAGACCACCTCACTAAGGAAAGGGAACTACCACATGTACTATTCAGAGATGCCCTGTTCTTCATGTCAGGTAAATGGCCAGTATCTCTGCAGCTTCCTAGATCTCTTTCACTTACATATTTACCATTCGTTGCTTTCAATTCAAATGTAGAAATCACAAAGACCTGTTAGAGTGAGGGAAGAGTGAGATACAAAATTAAATGGATTAAAAACTCCTTGAGTTATTCACAGCAGATGTAAGTTTATCTTAAAACTTATACTTACTACTATAGTCACAATAAATGGATTAGTACTTCCAAAAGAAAATGATATAGTAAATTTATAATTATTTGCATAGTTCCCTTGGTCTCTGATTTTATATTTTGGATTCTAAAATTCCATGTTCTACTTTATCTTAAGATCTTCTTTCTGAGACTGTTTCCCATTTCCTTCAAAATTTTTAAAGCTACCATATGTGCCAAACCATTGGTGCAAGGGGTTTTGTCTTAGGACAGTTTTTGCGAGGAGTTTTTGTCTTAGGCTGTGAGTACATTGATCATCGTGACCTTGATTCGACTTTGACCACTGATGTCACAGGCAGTGGACTAACTTGACTGTATGTAGAAATGACTTGCTATTGTATGGTTACACTGTCATATTCCTAATGGGCTTTCAATAGTTATGATGTGATTTAGAATTTTCCTTGATAGATTATTTTATCTAAGCCAGAAAACTTATTTGAAGAATATGCTCTCTTGTCCTTTATTTGTAAATTGATAAATGACATTGATTACCTACAAGGAAGCTTTGATAAATAATGAGACTATCAGAATGCTTAAGGGTCTTAGGCAACCACAAATTTTATTATCTATAGTCTCTTTTCAATGAAATACCTAAGCAAAAAGCACAGGGCTTTTAAAAAAATCTGAATGTTATGAGTTGGATTTAAACTAGAGGCAGTCGTATAACCAGAACACTCTGAGCTCATCACTGTGTAAAGAGCTTTTCCCACCACTGAAGTTTTCCTTTTTAAGTTCCTCAAAGATCCAGTGTCATTAACTCACACCTAAAAATCCTGAGGCTTCTTTAATTCTAAGTAGAAGATGTTCCTGCATTGACTAGCTTTGCCAGGTTACATCTCTCCTGCTAGTAGTTTAATAAAACCCGAGTTAAGCATCTGATAGGACTAGCTAGTTTGCAAGTTGTATAGTTTGATTCAAAGCAGATGGCTCCCAAATCAGACATTGACCTTTAGTCTCTACCTTTGCTGTATGTAACATTCACCAGCAGATGCTAAGGGAAGAAGTTGCAAAATAGAGATTCAACCTTACAATAGGGCACACATCATCACACCAGACAAACACCAAACACACGTGCGTGTGCACGTGCGCGCACGCACACACACACGCCCCAGACACCTCAGGCTGTATCCTCACATGGCAGCCAATTGCATGTGACTAATTTGAGAACAAATATTAAAGTAATTAAAAGTAGAATCCCTGTGAGGAAAGCAAGAGCTCAGAGAATCAAGAATAGTTTCCCTCATGTAGTCAGGAAAATACACAGCTTCGCAGCATTTCAACATGCGAGTCAACCATCCCCAAACAACCACTGACCTACATGAACTCAACAAAATGACTTTGTTTTCTTTTCAGATAACTTAATGTATACATTCTTTTTCTAATTCTACAGGCTTCTAATCCTGGAAAACTTTGAAGATGCCGTCTTAAACATATCATCCAGTAGTCCTTATTTTCCTTACTTGGCATGTGTGAGATACGTGACTAGCAATTTGGCCAGGGGATCACCAGGTAACACCTCTTATTAACAGTACAACTTTGCTCAGGGTTTCTATTGTTGTTCTAACACATTGTATTCTAAGATACTTGTTTATCAAAGGAAGAGTTTTAAAAAAAGCATAGTTTTCGTATGTGTCAGTATCAATCTGATAATTTGATATGTAGGAAATATTTGATTATATTATTATATTATTCTGTTCTTGCTACTAGTGCCAGTAGGTCACCTGGACACACATCAATATAATGGCCATGTCCTAGATAATGTAATCATGGCTACCTAGGTGAACTTTCCAAATACCCAGAGTCGTCAGGGGCTCACATAACCCTTGTAAACATTTTCTATGCCTTTAATAGTCTTTGTAGTCAAAGTAATAAGGCAGACTGACAATACAGAGTTCCAAAAGCAGATGTAAATTACATAAACAAAGACATTTTTGTGACAGACTTTTTGGGGGGGTGTACTGGGACTCGAACACAGGACCTTGCACTTGCCAGGCAGGCACAGTGCTCCTGAGCTGTATCCCTGTCCCCAACAGACTATTATTTTTTTCTGCCCTCTCTCATTTTGTTTTTCCTTTGGTACCAGGGATCGAATTCACGACCTCCTGCTTACCAGGGAAGTGCTTGCACCACTGAGCTAAATCCCCGGTACCCCTCTCTCATTTTTTGCCCACATAAATAACCATGAAGATTACAGTCAAGTCAGTTTAAAAATTTTTTTGAAAGAGAAAATATCTACTGTCTTAGATTTTCTAGGAGACACACTTTTTTTTTTAACACAGAAGTATTTTTTGAGACTTTATGGCAAGCAAATAGAAAAACATATAACATACGCTGGGTCTTTGTTTACCATGAATGAATTAATCATGGTTGGAATGGCATATTTGTGTCACAGTGATAATATGACCTCTTTCCACTCAAATACTTAAACTTATTAAAAGATCCAAAAGTTAGAAACAAAAGCATATTTAGTTCACAAAGAGCAAAAAACATATATCGCCTTTGCTAGAGATATTTTTTAATCTTTAAGCAGGATGTGTAGGAATATTATTAAAATAATGAACTCTGTAGTCCATACGGTTCAAGGAAAGGTTAAATTTTCACCCATGTTCTATTTATATTAACTAGGCTATTATATTAAAAAAAAAACCTTAGTCATAAATTAGGGTAAAGGTGTCTTTCAAATGTACTTCTCAAATAACCTTGCAATTCACATAAAGTAACCCTCCTTCCTTCTACAGAAAATCTAAGACTTCTGCAGTCCACGATTCAATTTAAAAAACCTTTTCTTCAAAATGGTTCCTATGAGGATTACTTCTCTTCAGTTCCCGAAGTTCTAAAATCAAAAGTAAGCCATGAAAGAAGCCAATACTTCCTAGAAAACTTTGGCAAAATACTTTTAGTTTAAATTTTAATGCTGACTTTTGCTAATAATGATTGTATTTTGACTCTAGATTTATGCTGGGAAAAAAGGTGACATGTTTGATGTTATATAATGTTTTTTGTTTTTAATTTTATTTTAAAGATAGTGAAATCCAACAAAACATAACAGAACAAAGTCAACTGAAACAAAGCGGTAGAACTGGTACAGAACTTCAAAGCAGGATACTAGGAAAACAATAGCTACTATAGTATATCTTGTTATCTTCACAATAGTTGACCATGCTATCAGGTATAGTAAAATCAAACCAAAAACAAAACAATAAAATCTATCAAAACAGAATATGAAATAAAGCAAAAAAATTAATCAGAATAAAGCAAAACAATGTGAACAATATTGGGCCTCAAAGACAAGACAGAAGGGAATCCCCCATATTTGCTACATTGCATACTGTCATCCTCCCAAGAGATGCTCAGACTGCTGGCCCCAGGCCTGCAACATCAACCAATCAATACTAGCATTTAGTTGCTTTATGTACCTTAGTTGCTATCAATTTAGCTGGTCCTCTGAACCAGCTGGTTGTGCACGGCAGGTGGAGGGGTCTTGATTCTCAGCCGTGTACCGGTAGGCACATGGGAAGCACAGATCTTTCTTTTCCTAGAGTCCATGCCACTCACGCCACTCACCGGGAAGGCTGGTTAGTTGTCTTCTGGTTGGATCCTCCCTTGTTTTTTGTTTTTAATCATTAGAAATCTCTACATAAAAGGATTTATAAGAGCCTAATTACAGTATATGCATATATAAATGGCTAACAGTATAGTTACCTTGATAAAGTTTCATAATTTGTAAAAGGATTTATAATACGATTTTTAATTTGGGATGACTTCAGTATTTAAACATATAAAAGATTTCAAAAGCTATATTTTGACTGTACCATGTAAAAAAATCTTTAAAATTGATTGTTTTTGTTATTATCATCAGAAATAAAAACTAGTAAGTTATCGTAGAATGCATTGAAAATGAGAAGAAAGTGACCAAAAAATTTTAAGTTCTTAAATTTGAATCAGTTTGTGCTTGTTTGTCCATTATTCTTTTCTTAGTTCATGAATATACAGGTTATCATGAAATTCACTTCACTTCATTTCTTAAACAACCCTATTAAATTTTGAAAAGAGATGTCCTAATAAGAACAGCAGTTTAATTGGATTTATATAGCCAGGACTGAAGTAAAATTAGAACTGGTTTATTCAGGACAAGCAAGATGATTTGCTGTATAGTCAACATGTTATAATTAAGCAGGCATGCAAAACATTATGTCCATGTATATTGCAAGTAACTATGCTAGTTAGATTACCTAGCTTTTAGCCCTACTCTTCTCCATGAATCAAAATTTCTAATGTACTTAATTTAGTGTTATTTTAATTTGTGCAAATGAGAAGGAAGTTATGTATTCATCTAGCAAATTCCTGCTCATCTTTCATGGACGAGTTTAAATGTCACTCCTTCTGTAATACTGCACTATTGCTTTTTTGTTTGTTTGTTTCCCAGTCAGGCTATTGACTTTGGCATCTGTGCTCCTGTAATATTTTTCCATTTATTATTTCCATCCATTATCTGTGTTTCCATAATTCTAATCTATTTATTTCTAAGACATAATCTCTAACCTCAATGTGCTTGTAAGCGATCTGGGAGAGGAGCTGGAAAAACCAGCAACTAACTACAACACAGTGAGATAACATCTGTGATATGTGGATGGACAGCGTCCTATGTGCACAGATGGAATACAGAAGTCAGATCATGGCTATAGAGGTGAAGAGATGAACTTTTGTACAGGAAATGATGTTTACTCAGAGTCTTGAGGATGCTGTAGGCTTAGGTCAGGGTTGTGCATTCCAGACACACAGACCTGTGCCTATTTGGAGATGTGAAATTGAAAAAGAAATAGGTCACTCAGAGTTATGTGTCTATTTGGAGTAGAAAGTGCCTATGGAGAAGGCAAGAAAG